>CAIGRB010119574.1:0-22691 GCA_903798255.1 Fraxinus quadrangulata
TTATTTCTACACTTTACTGTATTCCAACTATTAATATATCTAACACTGGATTCTATGGGTTGGAATCTCCAAAACAAACAGCAGGATATACATAAATAACATGATCTACTGCTGATGAAATTATCTTGTTGACCATGGGCTACTAATGATGTTATCTTTTCATGTGGTATAACTGGGTTGTTTCCTAATAAAGATGTAATGATTTTTTTCTCTTTTTTTGTTTTCTATTTTGGTCTTCAGAATTTACTCAACAATCATAATTCCTATGAAATCAGGAATACTGTATTCTCAACAAAATTAGGCCTATTAAAACATGTTTAAAAAATACAGAAATATCTTGAAATTATATTTAATATAAATCCATGTTCAGAGATTTAGATGGATACTATGGTAGTGGAAGTAAGATGAATACTAAATGAATACTATGAATACACTATGGTAGTGGAAGTAAGATGGAGGTGCCGACAATTTTGTGTGTAAAATGGATCTGCCTAATTTTTAGGCACCCTGTGCCACAGGCCTACCCCTTAGCCCAGCAAGTCGACATAGATGGGCCTTGCTGGGTTCAAGGCACTTGTAATCTTCTGTAAATTTGAAATGAAAGAATTGTGAGTTTATAGAAAAATAATTATTCATATTTCTTACTACATGCTCGTGCGAGCGGGTCCACATGAGTCACGTGCCTTTACAACCCACATCACTTTACAGCTTAAGAGATAAGCCGAGATTTTCACGTTTTGAGCTGCACTCTTAGTACATTTTGACACCTCTAATTCTCATTATATAATCCAATAGATCTTCCAAGAAGCTAATGTACTTGACTTCGTACTCCTCTCCCTTTACTACATCATGGGAGTAGGAAGCAGGTGAGCTACCAAACTTATTCATCGGTCAAGTAACAACATTGTTGAATAGGCTCAAGTCATACCAAAATTGCCTTTAATTTAAATTATTGGCATCATGGTTATTGTCTTTTAAGATTTTCTAAACATATTTGGCACTACGAGATAGAATTAACGAGGACAACACATCTAGTCTTGACGTCGAGAAAAGTTACCATGAATTTTCTTGACCGGATTGGTTTCATTATTCTAACAAAATGCAAGTCGAGCTGCATCTCTGGTTGGCATTGATGATACTTGTGAAAAGTCTTACCATATAAAGGCAAAAAAAATAATTAAAGTAATATCAATCCATTAATAAAACATGGGCTGAAAGAGGAAAAAATGTTTAGGCTTGCCAAAACAAACTTATGACTTGTTCATGCACAGCATATGCAATCCTATCCTGTTAGACAGCCAGATATGGCAACATCTTTGTGAATCTATTAAATTCTCTCTGAAAGAAATTATGTAAATAGAATAACTTAACTTTTGCCCATTCTTGCATTACAAGCAAAAAGTTGTTTTTGTCCTAGATGATGTGCATGTATGACATAACCCAAGAAAAACGTAGTCATGACCATGACATGATCCATCCCGAGTAACATTAGTAGGCATGACATGTTGACTACGGATGCTAATTGTATGTTAGATCTACCATCACGACTTAATGTGATATAAATCTACCTACAAGTGATTAAAAATATGATTTTTGATAATTTTATTTTTACCAATTCCATCTTTCCATCCGTGAAAAATCCGATTATGTACTTTAGTAATCTAAATAACATAGATCAAGCATAATTTATATTGTTTGCAATTGTCCTTGAATTACTTGGGACATGAAATGATAGAGAATTTCCGCCTCAGAGAAGAAAAGAGCCAGATTTAAGACTAAATTCTTAGGAAATTCAGAAAACTGCATCAGCAGGAAATGGAAAATAGATAATCAAACCAAGTTTATGCGGCTTCGACAAAGTCATTATACATAGCCCAGAAGTTTACAAACACAATATTGTTTAGGATTAGACACTACAATTTTTCTTTCATTTAATCATATCCAATGCACTTGACCCAACATCCGATGAAAGGAGTCGAAATTCTATCTAGGGCTAGAAATCAAGAAACCGAGCTGCAACATCTGCACCCTCTTCAACTTATCCCTCATCAACAAATGTCTTAATCTCATCATCAATACCCTTATTCATAAAATCTTTCCCAAAATCCTACATCAAATGAATTATCTGCTTTTTCTTGATTTTCAATGTCATAATTTTTCTGTAAATTTTCTTCTTCCATATTCATTGAGACTCCACTTGGTTCTCCAACAATATCACCATATTCTTGAGATTTAATAAAAATGTTACCTTCATCTCTTTCGACTAATTCAACATTGTAAATGAAAGTATTTGTTTCTTCACCAACGTCGACTCGACCATGATCTATTATAGTCTTCCTTCTCTTCTTACAAATCGCCTCCTCAAATTCTTTTCTTCTATCCTTCTGTTGGACTATCTGTTGTAGAGAATTAGGATTTTGAATTGCCTTTGCCAAGAAACTCATCATTTGTTTTTGTTTCATTTCTGTCCCTTTTAACTTTTGTTCCATTGTTTTAAGGTATGCATAAGTATTCTGCTGCTGTTGTCTGAGTTTCACCAATTCCACAGTTAAAATTTGTTTATCGCGCCTTAACCGATCGATTTCTCTATCCGATCCAAACTTTCCCACTTCAACATACGAATCGAAACCTTGATGTGAAGCTTGAGGATTCAACGATGTTTTTCTCCTCCTAATATTTTTCAAAAGATGTCTTTGGCCCCTCAAAAACCCTTCATTAGCAAACTCCCATTTGTCTGGATCAACCTTCCTAAATCCCTGCACAGTTTACATTCACAAGCGTATAACAACAAGAGTGAAATGCTTCATTGAGTATAACTGATACTATCGAATGAATATAATTAATTGAAGCAGAAACATAGACCATGTCTTAAATAATTAATTGAAGCAGAAACATAGACCATGTCTTAACTAAACCCTAAGACAAATTTCCACTCGATTGAAAAAGAAATATAGAAGATAATGAAAGAGTGATAATTTCCAAACTAAATCATAACACAAACTGCAATTTCATCTATCTTGTAAGTCGAGTAGACCAATTTATTACTATAAATAGATACTGAAACAAATAACAAAAAATATATAAATGACCCTATTTATAGGGTTACAAATAACTCAAAAAAAGATAAATGCTATGAAATCAAACTATTATAGAATAATCACATAAATTTTGAAAAAAATTCACTAAAAGGATATAACGTCTTATTAAATCATAAAACAAATTACCATTATAGAGAATAAAGAAAGAGAGAGAATTTCCTAATTAAATCATAACAAAAAATTATCATTCTATCATGTTAATCTGAGGAGACCAATTCATTGCTTATTTGTAGATACTCAGACAACTAATAGAATTTATATACCTACAGTGTTACAATTATTTCGAAAAGAAAGATTATATATAATCACATAAATTATGAAAATGCCATGAGATCAAAACAACCTTTTTCTTATTTTCAACCTAGTTGAAAGTATCATTGGTCTGAGATCTATATATAAAGGATTTAGATTGCAAATCTAGATATGGGTGTGGAGAAAACTCAATAATTAATGAAAATATGCAATACAGATATAGAAGAATAGTCTAGACATTTCAGACTTTCCCTTTAAAGTCATTGAACAAACAAAAAGCCTACAGTTAAACAACACCAACTTGACATTTTCAAACAAACAAACAAAGAATGATTTTCCTGAAAAAGTAAAAACAAGATTAAAATATTACTACATTCTATGACCATGTGTATAAAATTATAAATAAATGCAAACAAATCTAGGGTTTCACTACAGTACTTAAAAATCATTCAAGTTGATTTAAGAAAATCTTGACTTGGACAGTACAATATACAAAATTTTAACAACGAGAAAAAACTTACATAAGCGTTAAGCTGTCGGACAAAGCTTGAGAAATTATTATGTTTGAAGTACCTAGGAAGAAGATTCATGGCAAAGGCTTGGGGATCCCAAACAATGAAACTGTTGTTACCTCTACTCCAAGAAACGACATCGTCCGTGTTTGGATCATCAACAAGTTCATAAGTTTTGTTAAGGAAAGGTGGAGGGGCTATTTCATGGAGCCCCTCCAACGGCTGAGGAATACCCGGTTCATCAGAATACAATGAGCTCGATCCAGGGAATTCCTCAATGGATTGAAAAGGATTCATTTTTTCTAATTTATTTGTACAACAAAGAGGAAGAAATTATGAAAGAGGAATTGTTTTCTTGAAGAATAATGTGGTATTGGAATCAGGGAATAAGTTTTTTAGCTAAAAATCAAGACATGCGGGAGAAAAAATAGTACTGGTATGAATTGGTTGAGTATTGAGCTTTATGAATAAGTTATTGGAATATGCAGGGTTTACATGTAAGAGCAATTAATTTGCCCAAGTAATATTATTAATAAATTAATTTATAGTGGTTAATTATTGTTAAAATTATATTGGTCCATTGAGAAGTGATAGTTTAATAACTATCCACTTAGATGGAATAATACATGAAACTGCCTCTTTCTGCCTACAAATATGAATGAAGCCCATCAAATTAAAATATTCAATTACAGAGATGAAAGAGAGAATGGTTTTTATATTTTACTAGTTTCTATTTTGCAAGTTTAAATCTTTCAATTATTGCTATGGATCAAGGTATGTTTCTTGATCAATTAAATATATGTGTGAAAATCATGAATTCTAAAGATCTTGGTATTAAAGTTATTTAATTACTTACATGTGGTATTAGAGCCAAGTTGAGAAATTCTTGATTTTCATTAAAGATTACCCTTTTTTTTCATTGATTGATCATTAATCTTTATTATTGATTTATNTGACTCAAGGCAAGTTTTTCAAAATTTTCAAGCAACTCATCATAAGAATTAAGTAATTCATCATAAGAATTTTTTTTTTGTACTTACCTCATCCTCGAGAGCCATGAAGCACATGTTAGCGATTTCATCTTGATCATCGCTTTCATTTTGATTTTCATCGTCACTATATCCCAAGTAGCTTGAAGTATCTTCTTCTCGAAACTTTTCTTTTTGTTTGGGCACTCGATTCTCTTGTGGCCGGGTTTGTCACATTCATAACAAATAATTTTCTTGCTCTTTTCTTCTCCTTTGTCATCTTTACTTTGAAAATTTCTATTATTTCGGAACTCTCTCCATTTCTTGACAAGAAGAACTAGATCATTGAGCTCTTCATCGCTCAAATTGTTGGTCGATGCTTCTTTATCAATTGCCAAATTTACAGCAATTTGTCGTTTAGGAGCTTATTTTGATTCTTCTTTGCTTTTCCTTAATCTCGGCATTGTGGAGCTCATAGGTCATCAAAGTGCCGTACAATTCTTCCAAAGGATATGTATTCACATCCTTTGTGTTTTCTATAAGCATCTGTATGTTCGTGCAAAAGATAGAGAATAATCTAAACACAAGTATGTATGTAGATGTATCAATATAAAACTTACATAAAGTAAAAAGAGTTAGGGAGTGCAAACGATGTAATATGGAGGTTCGATCCAACGCAATGATCTACGTCCCTCGTTACCAAACTCTCCATCATGAGCAATGTCTTTTTAACTACGTTGATTGACTTGTGGTGTAATTCAATCATTTACAACGCTTCCGCTGACTTACAATCAAGGAGCATCGTTCCTTTTACAATGTTGAGCTTTTCGGGACCTCAACGCCACCCACAATTCAAAAGGAGTTTACAAGTGAAATCTTCTCTTCTTATAACAAGGTTGATAACAAGAAGAGAAGAGGCAACACACTTCAATAGATGGTAATGAGTTTAGCTTAAAGTGTTGAAGTGAAAAACTTTCTTGAAGAATTAAAAGATTTTCTCAAAGTTGATTGCTCAATAGTTTTTCAAGAATAAATGATTTTTAATCTTCTTAAGGATAGAGAATAAGGTAGTTGTGATCAATAAAAGCCTCACTAATGCTCAAAAATGGTTGTGGCAAATGGAGAAAAAGTGAGGTATTTATAAGGCTCAAACGGTCAAAATAATCTGTTTTACCGGACGCACTGTACCGGACGTCCGGTAAATACCGAACGGTCAAATATCCTTTATTTTTTTGTCAGAAATTGGAACGTTAGAAAAATGACCGTTGGAGGCCAGAATTAGTTTTACCGGACATCCGGTAAGCTAGTTTTGGCCCGGAACACCCCTGTTTCTTATTTTTATCAAATGTAGGTACTCGAGAGATGTTTCAAAATGTTTTTTAAAGTATTGACGTATTAAACATATATGTGACGATTTTTATGTTTGAAAAAACACATTTTTCAAGCAAAACATATTGTCGTAAATTTTGAAACGTAAGTCAAAATTTTGAGATTTCCACGAGCATTACCAAGTAAAAAAAATATTTTACATTTACATATAATCGTGAAATGTCTAAGTGCTTAGTTTGAATAATTTTGTTGTGCATTGCTTGATGGTACTTTGACTATTGTCTCGATTTTCGTCAGGACAACTTTTGCGAAATTTGTAATCTAAATCATCATGGCCTCAATTGTTTGATTTTGTTTTCATGTTGGCCGTTGTGTGCAAATTATTTGTCCTCAAACTTTGTGCCATTAGATACATATGTGCTAAGGACACTTAAAATCAATTTGTTTGTGATAAACGTAATTCGTTTGTTATAATCAAAACGAGACGTCAACCATAGGTCAACAATTTCTCCCTTTTTAATTATGACAAATGCGAAGATTTGCAGTATACAAATTTTGAACGAATTGATTTGCATACGTATATTCTTCCTATCTATTTCACTTGAATTCCCCATGTTTAAATATAATCATGCAAATATATCGATATAGCATATCTTCACATTTCTTCCCCCTTTTGGCATAAGCAAAAAAATTTGAACCCAAGCAAAAGCAATTAAGCATAAGGAAGAAAAACAATAAAGCGGGTAATAGTCATGCATAAATACTTCATAAATTTGAGTACATACTTTGAACTAGAAGTCAACCATAGTCAAAACAAACGATTAAACTCAAATGAAGAACTACTGTACTGGAGGAAGAGGCGGATGCAGCAGTCGAGCGAGAATGTCAGCAAAGAAAGTAGTCAGCTGATCTTGCATATCGGCCTGCTGGGCAAGAATTACGTCATGTTATGTCCTGACATAACGAAGCTCCTCGGTAATCCTATCGACGTTGTGATGAGAGAGTGCATTCGTCCATGTAGAAGTGAAATCTGATTTTCGTCATGTCCTCGTCCAGCTGGTCGGGAAGCTTTCGATCGTGAGGTGCCAGTGGGAGGTGCACCCTCATCATCATCGACATCGATGTCCTCTTCTTCAAATGGGTAGGATAGAAGGCCCTGAGGTCTGATCAAACCCCTTAGTGTCAGACACCCATCATTTCTAACAATTTTCATTCGTTTAAGTGTGTTGGAGCTAATAGTGTCCGTGGATCGTGGTTTAATGGAGGCTTTATCGTGAAAATTAACATTGAAGTGATGAAAAATCTTAGTGAGTAGCATGCCATAGGGAAGTGCTTTGAATATACGTGATGAGTGAATGAGTTTCATGAAACCCAAAACAATAGTCGAAAAATCAACTCGCTAACGAGGAAAGAGTCGAGGAGAAAGAGATCAAAATAATTTATCTCGTCCTGATGCCCCTTCCTAGGTAAAATGACATTTGCAATAATATTTTGTAAAATCTTGTATGGGAAAGTAAGTTGGTTCGTTGTAATTTTGGTGATATTTTCAAAAATTTTACCCATTACTTGACGACATGCGTCGGTCGGGTTATACCCTTCCACGATATGGTGGGTTTTGTGCACAAATTTTTGAATGTCGCATGGTTTAAGTTTAAGAAGACATCGAATAAGAGGTTTTGAAACCGTGATTTGAACGTTTTTGTTAAAGCATGAAATGTCGGCACCTCATGAAGAAAAAGTCATGTTTGATAAAATTCTCGCATTAAATGTGGATAAGTATTTTCTTCTATTGTGCATATGGATATCCATCCCATGTCCGTGATAAATTTCTCTATCCTAAATATGGGGGGAAGGTAAAAGAAGGCAGATTGATATTTTTACCTAGGAGAATGAGTGTCTTCGCAAGGGGATTAGCCAACATTTCGGGTTCGAGGTTCATGTCTTCTTCTTCGGACGATGGAGGTAGAGATGGAGATGGAGATCGACGCCAAACCATTTGCTTAAGCCTCTTTCCTTTGTCACGAAAAGTCGACATAATTCAAATATCCGTTATTTTTTGTCAGAAATTGGAACGTTATAAAAATGACCATTGGGGGTCATAATTTGTTTTACCGGACATCCGGTAAGTTAGTTTTGGTCCGGAACACCCTCGTTTCTTATTCTTATCAAATGTAGGTACTCGAGGGATGTTTCAAAATATTTGACGTATTAAACATATGTGTGATGATTTTTATGTTTGAAAAACACATTTTTCAAGTAAAATTTTTTGTCGTGAATTTTGAAATGTAAGTCAAAACTTTGAAATTTCCTCGAGCATTACCAAGTAAAAAAATATTTTACCTTTACATATAATCGTGAAATGTCTAAGTGCTTAGTTTGAATAATTTTGTCGTGCATTGCTTGATGGCACTTCGACTATTGTCTCAATTTTCGTTAGGGTAACTTTTGCGAGATTTACAATCTAAATCATCACGGTCTCGATTGTTTGATCTTGTTTCCATGTTGATCGTTGTGTGCAAATTACTTGTTTTCGAACTTTGTGCCATCAAATACATATGTGCTAAGAACATTTAAAATCAATTTGTTAGTGATAAGTATAATTCGTTTGTGATAAGTAAAACGAGACGTCAACCATAGGTCAATGGACCTTAGCAAAGAATATCAAGTCCAGTATCCCTAAAACTAAGATTTCTAAGGAATATATGAAGTTTGTGGAAGAACATTCTCAAACAGCTCACAAATCACTTGCTGACACATCGATGGATACCTTAACCACCATGAAATTTGATGGTTCATGTACCATGTATGAGCACGTTACTGAAATGAGTAACATTGCAGCAAGACTTAAAGAGTCTTGGTATCATTGTAGATGAGAACTTTTTAGTACAATTTATCATCAACTCATTGCCTCCTAGGTATGGTCCATTCTATATAAACTATAATACCTTAAAGGAAAAATGGAATGTGAGTAAATTGATTGGTATGCTGGTGCAAAAAGAGACAAGGTTTAATAATCAATTAACTCATTATGTTCATCTCGTTAGTCATCAAGGGGCTGGAAAGAAATAAGAAGAGGTCTGGAAAGGACATTAAGCAAAGGCCACTAAAAATAAATGAGTTTTCTACCCAAATCCATAATAAGGAACATAAGAAAGATACGTATCATTTCTATCATAAATATGGTACCAATAAAAGGACTATCTGAAACGTAAGGCATGGTTCGAAAGTGAATGTAAGATTATTTCTTATATATATTTCGATATATATTTCGAATCTAATTTGACAGAAGTTCCTTATAATACTTAGTGGATTAATTCCAGATGTACCAATCACGTTACTAATACGATGCAGGGATTATTTTCAATCCGAACCATAAATCCAAATGAAAAGTTTGTTCTCATGGGCAATCGAGTCAAAGCACCTGTTGAAACCATTGGAACCTATCGTTTGATTTTAGACACATGACATCATTTAAATTTATTTCAAACTCTTTATGTACCTTCTATTTCCCGCAATTTAGTTTCCTTTTCAAAACTTGATTATTTATGATGTTTTATTAATGGTGAAAATGGATGTTTGAGTTTGTTTAAAGAAAATCATCTTATCGGTTCTGCTACTCTTTGTAATAGCTTATATAAATTAAAGTTCGACAACCTCTTTATCGAAACACTTTTAACCTTACATCATAATGTTGGTACTAAACGTTGTTTATTGAATAAACGATCTGCTAACTTGTGGCATAAACGTTTAGGTCATATATCGAAGGAAATGATAGAAAGATTAGTAAATAATGAAATCTTTCCTAACTTGAATTTTAGTGATCTTGAAACCAGTGTGAATTGTATTAAGGGCAAACAAACCAAACACAAAATGAAAGGAATCACAAAAAGTACATAGCTTCTCGAAATAATATACACTGATATATGTGGGCCTTTTGATGTTCCATCATTTGGTGGAAAAAATAGATTACCTTTATTGATGACTTTTCACGTTATGGTTATATTTATCTGCTACATGAAAAGTCTCAAACTATAAATACTTTAGAGATCTTTGTTAATAAAGTTAAACGACAATTAGATAGAAAGGTGAAAATCATTAGATCTGATATAGATAGTGATTATTATGGAAGGAATCATGAAACTGGACAACACCCTCGTCAATTTGCTAACTTTCTTGAAAGACACGACATATGTTCTCAATACACTATGCCAGTACACCATAACAAAATGGGGTAGCTGAAAGGCGTAATTGTACTCTAATAGAAATTGTTAGATGCATGTTAAGAAAACCTTCTTTATACATTTCTTTGTGGATGTTTGCATTAAAGACTACTATATATTTGCAAAACAGGGTTCATAGTAAGGAAGTTCCAAAGGCTTCTTTTTGAACTGTAGACGGGAAGGAAACCCAGTTTAAGGTACCTATATTTTTGGGATTGTCAAACAGAAGCAAGAATTTATAATCCACATGAAAAGAATTGGATTCAAGAACAATGTGTGAATTTTCCATTGGGTATCCAGAAAAATCAAAGGGGTATAGATTTTATTGTCCTGACCATAGTACTAGAATTGTTGAAATTAGAAATTCTAGGTTCATTGAGAATGGTGAAGTTAGTACGAGTTTGGAAACACGAAATGTGAAAATATAAAAAGTTTTTATATACCATCAACTTCTTCTATTGTTGTCGTTCTTCAAGTTGTTGAACGATATGACAATTTGCCAAAATAACAAATAAATGATCAAACGTCTCATAATGAAGTTGCTACTAATAAACATGTACTAAATGAACCACGAGAAATGGAATTAAGAAGGTTACAAAGACAACGTAAACCTGCTATTTCTAATGATTATGTGGTTTATATGCAAGAGTTTGAATTTGACTTAAGAATTGTTGATGATGATCCATTTTCGTTTTCATAGGCCATTGGGAGTGCATTTGATAATTTGTTAGATGTTATGAAAGATAAGTTGAAATCTATGGAACATAATGAAGTCTGGAATCTCGTCGAATTACTTAAATCGTGTAAAAGAGTTGGGTGCAAATGGGTCTTTAAGACTAAGCGCGACTCTAATGGTAATATCGAACGATATAAAGCTAGACTTGTAGCTAAAGATTATACTCAGAAAGACGATGATGCTACCAAAAACCTACACCTGCTTGAACTCTAACTGGATGCTTTAATTACACACGAACAGATCTTCAATACTTGAATAAAGGTGTCGATGTGTGTCCTCGTCGCCCATCTGATGCTTAAGTCAGAGAGAGAATTGATGGGAAAGACTGTATGCTGGAAATTGTGTAAAAAAGCATACTTGAATAGTGAACCTTGGTTCTGTATTTAATGATGTTGGTAATAGAGTTCCAAAAGGATCCAAACACTTGTAATCCTTATCCTTATCATAAAAGGTGTTTGTGTCATATTTAAAGTGTTATGTTTGAATTTAAACCAAACTGTGGTAGTTAAGTAGTTTGGATAAGGGTGAAAGTCATGGAGAGTCATAATTAAAATAGGATTAGGAAGGAGACAGCAGAAAAGCTCATGTAGCTCGACCTCAACAAGTACCCCGACCTAGACATAGAACTCGACCTTGGAACTAGCATAATTGGGGTAGGTTAAGTTAGGAACAAGTAGCTTGAGCTCGGGGTTATCGATATTTTTTTGCATCAGAGGCTACGTACATTCAGGTCGAAGCTAAAAGTTACATGCTTGAGCTGATAGGTGAGATGCAAAGAGATGCATTGCCCGATCTAGGTATATTTTGTGATGTTAATGTTAGGTCGATGATTTGTCTTGCATTTCGTTGTAAATTATGCTCGTTCTTTTAAAGCATACCGAGCTAGAGATCGAGCTCTAAGTTTGATAATCGAAGCTCGAGTTCTTATTCGATTATAAATATGTACCATGCATTGTTCGAGCATATTACTTTGCCAGTATTTGGACAACAAGCTTAAGTCTTTGTTCGATTTGTAATCTTTATGTAGGTCGAGCATTTACTCGACCAGTTTTTTGGCCAAGAAGCTCAAGTTTTTGTTCAATGTGTAGCTCGGGCATTTTACTTGGCCAGTTTTTTTACCAACAAGCTCAAGTTCTTGTTCGATGTGTAGTTCGAGCATTTTACTTGACCATTTTTTTTTGTCCAACAAGCTCGAGTTATTAATCGATATGTAATATATATGTAGCTCGAACATTTTACTTAACCAATTTTTTGTCCAACAAGCTTAAGTTCTTTGTTCAATATGTCATCTATATGTAGCTCAAGTATTTTACTTAACGAGTTTTTTGGCCAACAAGCTCGAGTTCTTTTTCAATATGTAATCTATATGCAGCTCGAAGATTTTACTTGACCAATTTTTTGGCCAACAAGTTAGAATTCTTTTTCGATGTGTAACTCGAGCGTTTTACTTGATCGATTTTTTGCCAACAAGCTCGAGTTCTACGTTCAATATATAATCTATATATAGTTCAAGCATTTTACTTGACCAGTTTTTTGGCCAATAAGTTTGAGTTCTTTGTTCACTATGTAATCTATATATAGCTCGGGCTTTTTTTGTACTAGAATCTTAAGCATTATTCGCGGATGGTGAGCACCAGCTCCAGCTCGTCATAATTTGATATTGGGAAATATTAAGGTCGGGTCATAAGGACCTCGAACAGTAGAGTATGCGTGCACATTCTCATGCTAGGTAAGTTTGTTAGCTGCATGTGCTGAGCACAGCCTTATGCTAACTAGTGTATTAGTTGTATGCACGGAGCATGACCTTAAACTAAGTAAAAGTATTAGCTACATGTGCGTAGCATGACCTTAAGCTAAGTAGAAGTATTAGCTACATGTGCAGAGCATAACCTTATGCTAAGTAGAAGTATTAGCTGCATGCGCGGAGCGCGACCTTATACTAATTAGAAGCAAACGTTAAATAGAGTTGTTCGGAGTAAGTTTTTAATTGTTAAAATGTCTGTAAAATAACATAAATGCACATGGGCACGTACATCTTTAAAAGGAAAACAACCTAAGGGCATACAAGACCGAGCTAAAAACTACCAAAAGAATTTAAACCTAACATAATGCAAACAGAAAAAATAAAGGAAAAAAATAAGTAGCCTATATACCTGGGGGCATAGCCGGCTATTTGTAATAAATTTTTAGGTTGACGCATTCCAGGCCCTAGGTGGTTGTCTCGTCATATTCCTTCACCCATGGATATTTAAATTTGTTTGGTAGAGGGTGTGACAAGACTTCAGAGGTAAAATGGGTGTTAGGGGTGAATTCCATTGTCGCCTGAGTACTCTGAATACCATAATCCCATCCTGAATGATCTTGGCAATTTCATTGGAATCCATAGTGACTTATCTCGAGCCAGAGGTTGCGCGAGGTACGCCTGAGGTTCTGACATCACTTGTGCTCGGAACATGAGGAGGAGCTTAAGTTCGAGCGTCTACCATTAAACCATTCATGCTTCCCATAGACGATGCCAATGATGCTACCAAAAACCTGCACCTGCTTGATCTCAAACTGGATGGTTGAATTATGCGCGAACAGATCTTTAATATCTGAAACAAAGGCATCGAAGTGTGTCTTCGTCGCTCCTCGATCTTAAGTTAAAGAGTGAATTGATGAGAAAGATTGTATGCTGGAAATTGTGGAAAAAACGTACATGAATAGTGAACATTGGTCCTGTATTTAAAGAAGTTGGTGATAGAGTCCTGAAAGGATCCAAACACCTGTAATCCTTAACCTCATCATAAAAGGTGTCCGTGTCATATTCAAAGTGTTCTGTTTGAGTTTAAACCAAACTGTGGTAGGTAAGTAGTTTGGATAAGGGTGAAAGTCATAATCAAAATAGAATTAGTGTTTCTAGAATGTACGAGATAAAGTCAAAGAGACCGCACAAAAGCTCATGTAGCACGACCTCAACAAGTATCCCGACCAAGACATAGAACCTGACCTTGGAACTAGCATAATTGGGATAGGTTGAGTTCGGGACAAGTAGCTCGAGCTCGGGGCTATCGATATTTTTTCGCATCAGACGGCATTGATTATGAGGTGACATTTTCTTCAGTATCCAAGAAAGACTCACTCAAAATTATAATGGCTTTAGTAGCCCATCATGACTTAGAGCTATATCAAATGGATATGAAAACAACATTTCTAAACGAAAATTTAGATGATGAAGTTTATATGGATCAGCCTAAGGTTTTTTCAGTTGAAGGAAAGGAACACATGGTGTGTAAAAAGAAATCAATATACGGTCTTAAACAAGTTTCCCGTCAGTAATATCTTAAGTTCAATGATACCAATACTTCCTTTGGATTTAAAAAAAAAAATCGTTGATCGATGTATATATATCTAAAGATCATTGGGAGCAAGTTTATATTATTGATTCTATATGTTGATGAAATCTTGCTAGCTATTAATAATCCCAGTCTATTACACGAGACTAAGAAATTGAAATTGAAATATTCCAAAATAGGTCACAAGAATTGTTAGGGTTGTCTAAAAAAGTATACATCAATAATGTTTTAGAGAGATTTAAGATGAAAAATTATTCAGTAAGTGTCGTCCAATTTAAAAAAGAGACAAATTTAGTCTCATACAATATCTTAATAACGAATTGGAACATAAATGACAGATATTCCTTATGCATTTATTGTAGGGAGTTTAATGTATGCTCAGACTTACACCAAACCAGACATTAATTTTGCTGTCGGAATACTACGCAGGTATCAAAGTAACCCATGACTTGATCATTGGAAAGTTGCAAAGAAAGTATTGAGATACTTGCAAAGAACGAAAGACCACATGCCGACTTATAGGAGATCTGATAGCTTGGAAGTAATTGAATATTTGGATTCAGACTTTGTTGGATGTGTGGATACTGGAAAGTCCACATTTGGCTATTTGTTCCTCTTGGCTTGAGGGCCTATATGATGGAAAAGTGCGAAGCAGTCGATCATTGCTGCATCCACTCTGGAAGCTGAGTTTGTTGTATGCTTTGATGCAACGGTTCAAGGAAATTGGCTGCGAAACTTTATTTCAGGGCTTGGAATTGTCAACAGTATTCCCAAGCCACTGAAACTTCATTGTCATAATTTTGTAGTAGTCTTCTTTTCAAATAACGACAAGTACTCTACAAGTGCTAAACACATGGTATTGAAGTACTTTACCGTTAAAGAAGAAGTTCAAGAACAAAATGTGTTAATCGAGTATATTAGCACCAATCTTATGATTGTCGATCCATTAACGAAATGATTTCTACCAAAGACATTTAATGAATATGTCGAAAGAATTGACATTATTGAAAATGATCATTCACGTTATGGAATTTATGTAATTGACACTTTGAACTTGTTTATGTAATTTTTTGACAAAATATTATTCATGCCGTAATAGTTGGTATATTTATATGAATGAATTATATGAATGCTAACATGGACAGCCTTTTCAAAGACATTATTGAAATTCTGTTATTGAACTTCTCATTATGTGTCATGTTAGGTGGAGACTAATATTGTAATATATGGAAGGAATTATGTCAAAATGATGATGTAAAACCGTCATGACTCTTATTAGTTTTTACTTAAGGATGATATAATAGTGACCAATGTACGATGAAATTTTAGCTTTTCATATGCGCATCATGTTATAGACCATACAACGATATAATATTACATGGACCAAATGGGAGAATGTAATACCAATTAATTTTGCCCAAGTAATATTATTAATAAATTAATTCATAGTGTTTAATTATTGCGTGGCAGTTTAATAACTGTCCACTTTTATGGAAAGTTGGTCATTTTCTTTTATGGCCCATAAAATCTCTTCTCTCTGCTAATAAACGTGAATGAAGTTCATCAAATTAAAACATTTAATTATAGAGAGGAGAAGAGAAAGAATGGTCTCTAGATTTTACTAATTTCTATTTTGCAGGTTTAAATCTTTCAATTGTTGCTATAGATCAAGGTATATTTCTTGATCAATTAAATTTATATGTGAAAATCATGAATTCTAAAAATCTTCGTATTAGAGTTATTTAATTGCGTACATTACATATTATTCCTTATGACAACTATTGGGAACTTGAACGGGTGTCATGTTGATGAAGCATGCAAAGCACAAAAAGGTTTTCAGATATTTTCAAGTACTCTCACCCTACTCCATCAACTCACCCACTCACTAAACTAATCGGGTTGGGCTGGGCTAGGCGAGGGCTCAGGGGAAGGGAGATTGATTTATTCTAATTCAATTTTCAAGTACACCACCAACTCTTCCACACGCCAACCATCTAGTGTAGGGGTCGTTGGAGGTGAGGCGAGGCGAGGGCGGAGGGCAAAGGAGTTTCCTTACTCCTATTACATTTGATACTGATAAATCGATTTAACAAGTTATTCGATTTTCGAATACTCCCAACTCACCTATTTAAATTTGACATTGATCAATTAATTTGGTTTGTTATTCCATTTTCAAATCCCTCTCATCCATCCACCCCCACAAGTCACCCAAGCACCAAATCAACTAGGGTGCGATGGGTAGGGGGTGGGGCAAGAGCGCGGAGAGGACATGGAGCTCCCCTTGCCCTATTAAAATTTGTACAGATCGAACAAATTGCTTATTTAGCCCCTGTTTGGTTTGAATTAAAATCTCAAATTAAAATCAACAATTAATTTTAATTATACATTTTATTGGACTCACAGCTTTTCAATCACATATTTCAACAACTTTTATCCAAATCGACTAAAAATTTGATTTTAATCTCTACCAAACAGGGGTTTAATAATTTTATTATATTTATAAAAAATATTTCATATTTTGTCTAGTTATATTGTGTGTGGTTCAATCTTGACATGAATATTGGAAATAAAACCTTAATGAAAAATCATAAATAATGGAATAATTCACCATAATTGCCAACACAGTGAGATTACAAATCTAGACAGTTTGCAAGAATGAACACATTTCATAGTTCACGACAGAGTCGAGAAACAGCGCGCAATTCGCAAATGTCAAACAATGGAGACGATAAAGCATCTTTATTTTCGGAATGGAAGGGGAAAAGAAGACCATAAACTATCTTCATTTGAGGAGTGTCTTGACAATGGACTTCACATTGAGCTTCTTCAAATCAGTGTAGGACTGTCCACACCCAACGAACATGACCGGCGCCCCAGAAATGTATACCATCGACAATGCAGCTCCAACCTGAGCCACCATCGACCGATAATGAGATAAAGATACCAAAATGCATGATAAAATACTGTTGAAATCATAAATTACTTAAAATGCACAGTATGTTTGGCTAAGCTTAAAAAGTTAGCTTATAAGTGCCCATTTGCCAAGGCTTCTACTTTTACTTCTACGCGGAAGAGCTTCGTGATGAAGCCACTCTGATCAAACTTCGTCTAAAAACTCTTCTAATAAGAAGAAACACTTGTAGAAATTATCCAAACATGCCCAATAGAAGCTTTTTAGTCTCAAAAACTTTTAAATAATTCCTTCAGTGGATAGAATTAGAAATAAGTTAATCTCAAAATAAATAAAACGAGATCCCTCGGGGCTTCTATTTGAACGAGAAAAAGAAAATGAATGAGAGGAAGGACCATATCTTATCATCAATTGTATCGAACTTGGTAAGCAGGATCCCATCAATCAATCTGGGGTTGGGCGAGGGCGACAGGTCGGCTAATTTCTGTAATGAAATGAAGAAAAATTGCTTATAACACGCAGGTGGCTGTATAGTGAAAAGTGAATAAATGAAGAACCAAAAATCCAGCAAACCTGATTAAACTTTGACAGCTGATCTACAGCATCATTGCCCACAAGTGCCTCGCCAACAAACAAGGTAAGATCTGGACTGTTAAAGTAGATAAGTTTCGACAGAGCTCGCATTAGTGGTTCATTATCCTGAACAATACAATAGAAAATAAATGCAACTGCTAAGTAGAAATTTATAGCAAAATAATATAATTCTATACAAGGGATATTGGCCATAAAACCCCGCTGATCATCCAATATAAATCTCACTGAATAAAGTTTTCATTTTGATAGTGTCTTTAGGTAAGCAAGTTTCGAGAACACTACACTTCGTCAACAAGCAGCGTGTGAAAAATCTAAGACATACCTGCATTCGACCAGCTGTATCAACAAGAACAACATCTGAACCATTTCGACTGGCTTCCTGAATTGCTTCCTTTGCCACAATGGCAGGATCCTTCTCATAACCCTTCTCAAATATTGGAATCTGATAAGACAGATAGTTCCAAATGATTTACCATTACAAGTTAGTCATTGTTACTTCAGTGAAACTACTACTTTACATGAACAAAAAACTATGACTTCATAATCAACCTGGAGTCTACGTGCATGAGTACGCAGCTGCTCAACAGCCCCAGATCGGAATGTATCACAAGCAGCCATCATGACTTTTATCTTATGCTGCTGAAGCCAGTAAGCAACCTGCAGAGTAACGAAATGCCATTAGACAAAAAGGGCATGTCCACGGGCATCCAGTGTGTTTTTCCTTACATTTACAGCACACTACCTTAGCAAGATTTGTAGATTTCCTAACTCCATTTACTCCTACAAAAACCACAACATATGGTTTTCCTTGTTTCTGTGCAGCATGAACATCCCTTAAAATGTCAATGGACCGCCCGGGGGTTAATATGCGAACAAGAGCTTCTTCCATTGCTGCCTGGTAGCATCAATTTAAGCCATCACATCATTACATGCAATGAGACATAGTTATGATTTATGAATGAAAAGGAAAAGGCAATTGGATTTGGTAGAGGGGTAACAATAAAAATGTATTTCTCCGGATATGGTGAGTTGCAATTTTGGAATTCGCTTTGCTTTTGCTTTTGCTTTGAATTCTACTCAAAAAGAAATCAGTCAGATATGCTTTTTGTACCTGCACTGTTGAAGAAATTCTTGTAAAAGAGGCCAGCTTTTTTCCCTCAGGACTTGCTGCGACTGATTCACAAAGTTTTTCAGCTATTTCCTCTGCCTGTTTAAGCGATAAAAGGATAAGTCTACATACACAATCCAATAAGTGTTACTAACAGAAGCAATGGAAACTCGCAGACAAATTAAAACAATGATATTCTCCCCTTGACCCCTACTTTTAATTCTTTTCTGCAAAAGTACGGTGGAAACGAACAAGAAACAGCATATAAGCATTCTAGCAACGACCATGATCTGATGAAGTAAGGTGAAAAATTAATTAAATATGCAATTATAAAGAGTATGCTAAGTTGACATACCACATTCTTAGTCATAAGCCTGTCCTTGAGTGCCTTCAGCGCAGGTTCTAGATCAGCTTTCCCCAAATTTGCCTTTCCCGCAATACTGAGTTCACAAGAATAAATCAAATGAACACCATAGTTTAACATCCCTATTGGATAGATCGAAAATTGACATTATAGAGGAAAAAAAAGGGTTAAGTGGTGATAGAAAGTGTAAAGGCATTTGCTATTTGTACAAAGTGTACATAATGGATTACATAATATGATGTGAAGGCAAATAAATTTCTTAAGCCACTAAGCCCTTGTTTGACACCTTTTTTTTTTTCATTATATTTCTCATTTTTTTTCTCTTTTTTCATTTCAACCACACATTCTATCAATAAAATAATATTATACATAAACTCAAAAATTCTCCTTACTTTTCAACCACACAATCTTCCATCAATCACTATTCCAAAAACTTTTTTTTCACCCAAAATGGGTGTCAAAGATGGTCTAAATGTTCACGTTTCTATAACTGGCTATAGGCAAAATATGCGCATTTTTTACATCTTCAAAGGCCAATTATTTGAAATGCAAAATTCGCATTCAGATTCGGGTTGAAATGTTTAAACAACTACTAAAACATTCTACATAATGTCTCCCAAAAGATTCAGAATAACTGACAAAATGTAAAATTGGGAGCTCTAACTCCTTTCAGTGAAGCAGAAGTTCTACTTCTTAATACAGATTCCTGTTCATTAATTTCTCTACTTTTTTATTTCCTTAAATCATTTATGAATTTTTATTTTTTATTTTTTTACCAGCATGGGCAGGGAAGTTTCATTAATTTTTCATTTTTTTCAATGGGAGGTGGTGGTGGTGTTGCCAAGCTTGGATTACATGTAAACCGCAATCAATTTCTGAAGAAAAAACTCAACCATGCATACAGCTTTTGACATTCCAGTCTCTGAATAGCAAAGTAGCTAAACAAGTGTAGACAAGTGCACAACAAAAAATACTAACTTAAAGAATAAAGAGCATGATGACAAAACACACCTTCATTTCAACCACTAAAAAAATAATTCAATAAATGCATGCATAAGTTTTCTTACTATATATTAAGTAGTAGAACAAGAATTTTCTCCTCTACTTGGCTGTGAGTGATGCAAATTTACCTCTGGAACATGGATGAGAACCAGCCTATCTTCTTTTTCTCAAGCTTACCTTTCTTCCCTATGTCCTCCTCCTCTGATTCACTTTCACTGCTTATAATGTCCTCTTTGTCCATCATGCTCTCACCCTGATCCGCTGCTACAATTGCTGTATTCTCTTCCCCATTCTCGCTTACTGGATCAGTGAAGTCCAGTTTTTGCTCTATCGGTGAATCATCCCAAACTCTATTCTTTTTCAGTACTTTTTTTTTTTGGTTCAACCTTGGAACCTTTGTTAACAGTAGTATCAGTTTTCTTTCCACCTTTACCCCTAATCTTCTGTAGCTTGCTTACATCAAAAGCCCCAACATTGGAACTTCCATTCTCTTTACAATTAGCACTAACCATTCTGGGCAATTCCCCATTTATAAAAAGATTTTTGTTAAAATTTCCATTTTCCAACAAGTGACCTTTCAGTTTGTCATCATCTCCACCACCATTTTCAGATTCACCTCCATTATTTTTTTTATTGCTTCCATCCATACTGCCTTTTATCACCATCCTCGCTTCTTAACAAGATTGTCATTCAAAGGCTTGCCCTCCTGTTTTGATTTCTTCATTTCTTCTGCACGAGCCTCCGCTTCTTTCTGAAGCTGCTGAAATGTGTCATCAAAGTCATTGTAGGAAGTCTGTTTCGGATCATAAATTTCAGAGAACTCTCGCTTAACCATTGCAAGCAAGTCATCCACATACAAGAGGTGGAGAATCCGTTGATATACGGCAACAAATACAAGTCCAAGTTCATTGAGAAATGTCCATTTAAGAGTGTAAGAAGCACCGGGTGCATCATAATTGTATGATGCTGCACCAGATCATTCCTCCAAAAGGCAGGTTCTAATCAGCGTGTCAATGGGCGAACTTCTAAGAGCATTTTGAAGCTCTTTGCATGTCCAGAGGATCAAACCGCCTCTAGTAAATATCAGTAACTGCTCTAAGATCTCTAAAACTCAAAAATCTATAGTTTATACCCTGCAACAAATAATCAAAATAAGTTAATCGCCCGGCCATGAAATATTTTTAAAGAATCAAATCTTAATTAGGGCACAGTCAACTAACTACTTAATTGATAGCAGAGGTGGCATTTGAATGTACATAATAAACATCACCAGAATCTATGGATGTTAAATCAGTAGAAACATTTATTTGGGCTGTTGATAAATCAATTTAAACTTTCAAAACTCTAAATTCATCTCCAATTTAAATATGAAGATATTCAGACACTATCAGGTACAACCAAACAAGTAAATTTGGGCTGTTGATTAATCAATTTAAACTTCCAAACCTCTAAATTCATCTCCAATTTAAATATGCAGTATTCAGACACTAACAGGTTAAAGCAAGAATGTAAATTGACACGCAATTCAACAGAAGATATATCAAAAAACAGTACAAGATCATAAACATCAAATATTAATCACAAATTCAGTATGATTCGAACACAAACAGACACAAAATATGTCATCAAAGTCATTGTAGGAAGTCCGAGATTCTCCAGAAACCAAGATTCCTAACAAAACATTAACTCTTGAGAACAAAAATCTCAAAAAATAAAAGGAATATCAAACATTAATTATCGGTGACAAATATCCAAAACTTAATACAGATCGGAGATCAACAAGAAAAAACGCAAAACAAGGGGAAAATTCAACAAGAAAAACAACCAAAAAATAAAATCCAATAAACCTGAAACGAAAGAATCGAGAATGTTAGACCTGCCAAACTCCACATTGATATGATATTGTTCGCTTTGAGTCTGGGCCCTCACGAATTTGTTTTTTGGATACTACCCAAAATGCCTCATATTAATGGAGTATTATCCTACACTTATAAATCCATTATATTTCTCACGTCTAACCGATGTGGGACTTCCTTTACTCCCAACAATTCACCCCTCAAACGAAGGACCACATCATTGTGGCCTCCCTTCAAACGATAATTCATCCGCCAATTATCTTGTACCGCCGTTATTGTCGTCACCCTCGACCAAACGGGATCCGCCGCCTGACTTCCTTGTTATGTTAATTAAATAAGGAAAAACCCCTCCCCAAACCGTGCTTCCCCCCATATTTTTTAAGTTAGGAAGACTTTCGACACAAGG
>CAIGRB010119598.1:13089-25319 GCA_903798255.1 Fraxinus quadrangulata
TGATATTTAGTAGTGTTTTCCATGAACAGCACCAAATGATGCTACAAGAAATCATACCAGGGACGGCTAGATTAAGAGCTAGGATAACTCAATGAATGAGTACGAATAGTACCTTTGAGCAATTGCAAAAAGGCTAAGGGAATTGTTCACATAGCCCTTTCAATTATTAAGTTAGAAAGCAGGGGTTGAAATATATAAGTGTCAGTCTATAAA
This sequence comes from Fraxinus quadrangulata, assembly GCA_903798255.1. Lineage (NCBI taxonomy): Eukaryota > Viridiplantae > Streptophyta > Magnoliopsida > Lamiales > Oleaceae > Fraxinus > Fraxinus quadrangulata. Next base: position 13,303 of record CAIGRB010119598.1, read on the forward strand.
GTGAGCAATAATAATAATAATAATAATAATAATAATAATAATAATAAAATACATGAGCAATGAATTAGGCACAAGTATATATAGTGAGCATAAGATGTGTAGTCATACAATGATTGAAACACTAGTTAGATAACAAAAAATAGACCATGAAGCATTGGACTCGTGATGACCTTAGAACTCTTATTAAAGTCTGAATATAGGAGACATGACAGAGTAGGAATCCTGCCAAGTGGACAGTGAACCTCGAGGTAGACCCTTGCAAGGTCTAGGTCATCAAGGTAAAACTGGACTAACCCACGGATCGGTGGTGAGTTGGGGATCCTCGACCCCAAGAAGAAGGCACCTATTTCTTGGATATAGACAAACCAAAGGCATAATGCGTGTGAGATAGGGGACTCATGCATTCCAAGGTTGCTTTGGGAGTTATGACATCATCATCACGTATATCCATTTTCTCTTGGAAAAATTGCAGCCAAGGCACGAAACCGTTCGTTTAGTTGTAGACTTTGTCCAAACATTTTATTTATGTCACTTGAGGTACCAAACCTTTTAAAAAATTGTAGATCCAATCTAAATTGATGATTTCTGTTTGACTGTCAAAATGGTTAGTTGACCCTAGAATGAAAAAAAATTAATGATCTTCCCCAAATAGATAAGAGCAATTTAAGCATTACACACTTTCCCTTTCTATTATTGCATTTCACTGTTCATTTTCCCTTCAATTTTATCACTATTAATATCCTTTTCTCTCCTCCAATTAGTCGGAAAAATTAGCACGTAGATAGAAACGAATGTATGCAGATGTGAAGCTAGTTCACAGCAAAATACCACTACCTTATGAAGATAGTTCAGAAACAAGAATCACAACCAAGTACACAACCAGAGTCTCAACAAGATATACAGTCAAGTGCATCAAAGGGAAAGAGAAAAACACCTTCAATAATAACTTCACAGTCATAGATGAAGAAATCCAACAATCAAGGATCCAAATCTTCAACAAGATATATTTTTTCCTTTATAGTTTTGTTGGAAAGTAAACTTATTTCGTGATTTTGTAAAGTAAAACTTCAATTATTTTGCAAATGTTGTATTTTTTGAAATGTAGTCTAGAAACATATGCAACAAATGTTGTGATTTTGTAAAGTGACCTGGAATTTCGAATGGAATAATCACGTGTTGTTCTAGATTGTTGAAGTTGAATTCCCTGCATTATACTATGTTGATATCAGGTTTTCAAATTGTATTAATCAAAGATCAGGTGCAGAAAATTAGGAACTATGTAAAAGTTTTGGTATTTTTTAAGCATATCTTACAAAAGGTTTGGTACCGTTCATGTAACTATTACCAAAAGTTTGGCATTGTCACTACAACTATTACAAAATATTTGTTACCTAATGTTGTAATTCATATAAAAGGTTTGGTACCTTTGCTGCACCATTTACAAAATGTTTGAAGTGTGATCTGATCTTTATTTTCTCATTAAACGAAGGGTAAAAATAAAAATGTGAAATTCAGTACCAACAATAATACAGAAAGGGGCACTTCATTTTTAAAAAAATGTACAACAAAACATCTTACACCCACATTTCACAACGTATAACACAAAACCACCAACGCTTAACCCTAAACCTAAATTTCTGAAGCTAAAAACTCTCATCCCACTAACCATCCTACATACCTAGGTACAAATCCATTTTACAAACATTCCACACACAAAGTCGAACAACCAAATCTTCCACACATTTGGTCTTATTGCTTGGAGGGTGCTGATTTAATCTTCTATTTCCATCCTAACCCATAGTAGACTTGGAATTAGCTCCCTAGATTTCTCACACATAGGAGGTCACACTATACAAAAAGGTACATCCACCTAGATCTTGGCTTCGAGGACAAGTAAAGAATCTTCTTCCTGGGTTCAGGTTCATCCATGAGGTCTTCATTTGCACCGAGGAACCATATCTTCATACATTCATCTCCATCTACGTGCTAATTTTTCCTAACTAACTGTAAAATGAAGTAGAAGAACCCATATTCCAATGAACAAATTCAAACTTGAAAAAGATCTTTTTGAGAGAGAGAATGATATTAATAGTGATGAAAATGGAGGAAAATGAACAGTGAAGTACAATAATAGAAAGGAAAAGTGTGTAATGCCTAGATCGTTCTTGTCTATTTGGGACAAATTATTAATTTTTTTCATTTCTGGAGTCAACTAATGATTTTGGCAATCAAATAGACAGAAACTGTCAATTTGGACTGGACTTGCGATTTTATTAAAAGTTTGGTACCTTAGGTAGTACAAATTAAAAGTTTTGACAAAGTCTGTAACTAAATAAAAAGTTTGGTATCTTGATTGAAATTTTCCCTTTTCCCTTTCATGTACTGCAAAATTAGGAATGACAAAAAAAATCGTTGGCTCGGACAGCTCGGGCTCGGTTCGAAAAAGCCTGAGGTGGGCTCGGTGGAACCAAGACGAGGTTCAGGCCGCGCCCCATTTTGGGGCATCGGCCCAAGCCTGGGCCGACCAGTACCTGTTTAAAAAATAAAAAATGCTAAATAGCTGCCTGCAAGTAAAAATAAAATAATTTAAATTATAGCTAAAGTCTATAAGTGCAGACAGCTTGACTACTGCCTGCACAAGCGTACATGCAGTTGTTAAATCGATCATGTTCAACAACGTTCAAAAAAATTTCAAAATTTGAATTTGAAATTTAAATATAATTTAAACGGATATATTTTTTTTGGCTATAAATACGGGAAATTTTTTTACAATTTCATATCAATTTACTTCAATCTATCTCTAATTTATTTACTCAATTTTCTTTACTCTGATCTTCAATTTCTTTACTCCATTTTCTTTACTTTGATCTTCAATTTAGACATTTAGTTGTGTTATAGTTTCAATTTCAATCTCTAATTTCTTTATATTCAATCTTATTCAATTTCTTTTACTCTAATATTCAGTATTCTTTAATACCAACAAATAAATTTTATTAGTGATGAGATTAATCAGTTTAAAGGTATTTCAAGTACTCAATCCAGCTACGATGCATCTTAAAATGTTCAATTGATTTGGAAGATATCGAAGAGGAAGAAGTACTTGAGGTTAAAAGGTCGAAAAAAGAATATACGGATTGTTGGCAACATATGACACGTAAAAAAGTTAGGGTTCAAAATGGAATTGATATTTGAAAAGCGTGTTGCAATTATTGTGGCAAAGAATTTAGTTGGAAGCCTGGTTCAAGTACAACGCATTTAAATAGGCACGTATTAAGAAGTTGCAAAGTGAAACTAGTCGATCTTGACCCGAAACAGACCGAACTAGTGTTTACCGATTTTGGTTTTATTCTTTCCTCTTTTGTATATTCGCAGGAAAGATTTCTAAAGGAATGACTGCATACGTGGCTGCAACAGAGATGTTACTTAAGATTATCGAGTCAGTACACTATACTCATCTTGTGCATAATTATCTCAAACCCAGTATACTACTTATTGTAGAAATACTCTTCGTTCGGATAGTATAAAATTATATAACAGAGTAAAACAATCTGCTATTGAAAGTATAAAAACTTTTAATAGTGTTATATCATTTACCTCTGATTTATGGACCGGTGTTAATAAAAAAGTTATATTGCTGCTACAACTCATTACATTGTTCACCTATGGATTATGCATAAAAGGATTATTGCATTCAAATGTGTAGAATATCCTTATAATGCCACTAACATATACATGGTTTTAAAAGATATTATACAAGAATATGGTATGCAAGAAATGGTTAGAAATTTTACTTTTGATAATGCTTCTGTAAACAAAGTTGTTGTCGAAAAATTTATTAATAATTTGAACCCTAAATTTAGAAGTTTATTTTTTCATCAACGTTGTATATGCCATATTATCAATTTAATTGTAAAAGATGGATTAGAACATATAAAATTATCTTCAGATAAAATTAGACAAGCAATCAATTTTATTAGTATATCGTCAGCAAGAAAGCAAGCGTTTAACAGTATATGTGCAGAGTATGGCTTAGAAGAGAAATCATTTGTCACTCGATATATCACATAGATGGAACTCTACATATCTTATATTACACTCGTGTAAAAATTATGATAAAGTTATTTCAATGTATTATAATGGTAGGCATGGACCCGGACATATTTTGGATGATTAAGAATGATCTCTTGCTTGTATCGTAAAAAAATTCTTAAAACCTTATTTCGATCACAAATGAATGTAGTGGTGTTTATTACCCTACATTTTCACTTGTTTTACAACACTTTTTCTACATTTCACAAACATTTCAAAAAAGTAGGAATATGCAAATTTTTGTTGATGTAGTTTATTCTATAGAGTTAAAATTTCGTAAATATTGGGAAGAGTTACCCTTTTTATTTTTATTAGCTTCGGTGATGGACTCTCGACTTAATTTAACTAGCACAAAAGTTACTATAAAAGGGATTTCAAATTTCATGAATGTAGAATTATCACATGTGCATATAGAATCTATGTTATGTGAGATGTATAACTATTAAGCCGAAAAAGAAGGTCAATGTAGTTCTACTTCCCAAAGTTCCTTTCAAGAAATAGTTCAACAAATGCAGATAATCTATGGAATTATTTATAGACCAATACTAGTGTTCCTTCATTTAGTTTTAGTTCATCAATATCTTGATCAATAGATGTCAGTGGTACAAATCTTGAAATTCCATCTGAGTTAGCTAGGTATATGTACGTGGACGTTCGTAGTATGTTACATCCCTAAGAATTACAGGAATTTAGTCTTTTATCATGTTGGAGGTGTAACGAAAGACAGTATCCAATTGTATCAAAAATTGCTCGCGATCTACTAACACCTCCGGTGTCTATAGTAGCGTTGGAGGCTGCATTTAGTTTAGGCGGTCGAGTTTTATGTGACGAACGATGAAGACTAAAAGAAAATATATTGAAGGTTTTAATATGTTTGAAGGACTGAGAATGTACGAAATTAGGTCTTCAAGAACTAGTTGATAGTATAATGGTCGAAGAGTTGCAGCAGATTCAAGCATGATATTGTCAGTATTTAAATTGATTAGTTTAAAAAAAATACATAATTTAAAATTTTTTTATTTCAAGAAAAATTGTACACGAAATATTTTATTCGTGTACAATTTTAACTCCGCCTATGATGATTGTAGTCGGTCCCAAACTTGGATAAAGGAGGAGAGTTTTTACTTTTATTTAATTTATAGTATGTATAAATTATATAAATTTTAAGCTCTTTAATAAAAAAAATTAGATTTGATACGAAAACAAATTCGAGCCGGCTCGGCCCGAGCCTTTTTTTTTTCGAGCTTCGAGTTTCGGCTCGTGGCTCGGCTCGTTGTCTTTAAGGAAAAAAGCGTGATTTAGTTTAATTATTTTTTGTCCTTTTTAAGTTGTGAAAGTGATAAGTAAGAACGCATTTCTTGGTAATCAATTTTTTTTCTCAGAATGAACCTACAATTTTCTTCTAATCCCAACAGTGTCTACAATGGGATTTCTCAACCTTTATAGCCCCCACCTTCCATGCACTTTTATCAGGAGAAAGAGATAACTAGGGGTCGTGGAATGAAGTTTAAGTATTTGAATGTACCAATGGAGCAAATTCAGAAAAGGGAAGAGGGAAGAATAAACAAGAGGAAAAAAGATATGACTGATGATGAGCAAGTTGAGAAGAAAAGTTCACACACAAAATTGCCTGCCAAAGGCCATTGGAGACCTCTTGAAGATGCTAAACTCAAAGAACTTTTTGCCCAGTTTGGTCCTCAAAAGGCAGATCAGGTAAAACCAAAANTATGTGCGTGGACGTTCGTAGTATGTTACAACCACAAGAATTACAGAAATTTAGTCTTTTATCATGGTGGAGGTGTAACGAAAGGCAATATCCAATAGTATCAAAAATTGCTCGGGATCTACTAACACCTCCGGTGTCTATAGTAGCGTTGGAGGCTGCATTTAGTTTAGGCGGTCGAGTTTTATGTGACGAACGATGAAGACTAAAAGAAAATATATTGAAGGTTTTAATATGTTTGAAGGACTGAGAATGTACGAAATTAGGTCTTCAAGAACTAGTTGATAGTATAATGGTCGAAGAGTTGCAGCAGATTCAAGCATGATATTGTCAGTATTTAAATTGATTAGTTTAAAAAAAATACATAATTTAAAATTTTTTTATTTCAAGAAAAATTGTACACGAAATATTTTATTCGTGTACAATTTTAACTCCGCCTACGATAATTGTAGCCGGTCCCAAGCCCGGATAAAGGAGGAGGGTTTTAACTTTTATAATTTATTTAATTTACAACACATATAAACTGTAATATGATGATTGTAGTCGGTCCCAAACTTGGATAAAGGAGGAGAGTTTTTACTTTTATTTAATTTATAGTATGTATAAATTATATAAATTTTAAGCTCTTTAATAAAAAAAATTAGATTTGATACGAAAACAAATTCGAGCCGGCTCGGCCCGAGCCTTTTTTTTTTCGAGCTTCGAGTTTCGGCTCGTGGCTCGGCTCGTTGTCTTTAAGGAAAAAAGCGTGATTTAGTTTAATTATTTTTTGTCCTTTTTAAGTTGTGAAAGTGATAAGTAAGAACGCATTTCTTGGTAATCAATTTTTTTTCTCAGAATGAACCTACAATTTTCTTCTAATCCCAACAGTGTCTACAATGGGATTTCTCAACCTTTATAGCCCCCACCTTCCATGCACTTTTATCAGGAGAAAGAGATAACTAGGGGTCGTGGAATGAAGTTTAAGTATTTGAATGTACCAATGGAGCAAATTCAGAAAAGGGAAGAGGGAAGAATAAACAAGAGGAAAAAAGATATGACTGATGATGAGCAAGTTGAGAAGAAAAGTTCACACACAAAATTGCCTGCCAAAGGCCATTGGAGACCTCTTGAAGATGCTAAACTCAAAGAACTTTTTGCCCAGTTTGGTCCTCAAAAGGCAGATCAGGTAAAACCAAAATTTTAAGATTTTAACTTTTCTTTTTCATTAATCATTAAACAAGTCATTCCATTGTCTATATACTCATTTGTTTATTGATTATTTTATGGAAAAGTGTTAGATTGAGATGGTTTAACCAGTTGGATATGTTGGAATTTAGGTGTGACCTGAATTTCTTTGTTGAAGTTGTTAAAGTAATTGAAGAATTCTAATTGAAGTGCACGTCATAAAGAATTCAAGTTTGGAATGCTATTGGAGTTTTATGTCAAGTTGAAGTTCTATTTTGGAAGTCTATCGGGAGTTGAAATTTATATTAGACTTGAATATGTTAAATAATGGACCGGAAAGAAAAGTCGTCGTATTTTCGCTAGCCGGTGCTAGGTGGACGCTCGAGCGAGGAAAACAGAAAAACACCTGGGACTCTGTCGCCCAACTGTCGTCAGCCTATCGTTCGAGCGATAGTGTTATTTGACCCAAACTCGTTTCGTGTTTTAACACATTTTTGACATTTTACTTCAACTACAACTCATCTATTAGGGTTTTGAATGTTCCTTACACGTTCCTTATAAATATTAAGCTCTTCTTTATAATTTAAAATGTGTGAGATATATGATTAATAGCTTTTAGGATCATTGTAATTTTCTTTCTCCATTATTCTTGATCAATAAAACTCTTAATTCCTCTACCATATTTTTGTCTTCTTTATTCTTTTATTCTTGATCAGATATTTCATATTGTGCCATATAACTTCAACATCTCAATCCGGTGATTGGTTTTACAACAAGTGGTATCAATCCTAACATGATCTATGGATTAAGAGAAAGGCTTTCACTAAAGAAGAAACACTTTTGGCTGCACATATAATCTATGGCAACAAATGGTCCCTGTTGGCTAAGCTATTCCCAGGAAGGACTAATAATGCAGTCAAAAACTACTGGCATGTGATAATGGCAAGAATATAAAGAGAGCAAAATAGTATTTACAGCAGAAGAGCAGTCGAACCTAAGGGATTTTTCATGACTGATCTCTGAATATGCAATGCATCCAGTGCATCGACAATTTCTAGTATTAATCTGCTGGAGTCTCATATACGTGATTATCATTCTGTCCTTCAAAAATTCAATCTTTTCAGCTTATTTTGGTGTTTAATATTTTATTATTTCTTTGCTTTCTGCTTTAGGATCTAAGGAAGAAGAAAATGGTGGAAAATGGATCAGTTAGTTCATTCAAATTCAAATTCAAACTCTGAAGTCACAGAATCTAAATTAGTAGCAAACAACAAGGCCAATCTCTGCAACGAGAATGGAAAATTACAGAAGTGCAACTTGGCATTCATTGATTTTCTTGGAGTGGGAGACACTTGAGATGAATTCTTTGTCTTGGGGGGTGCTTAAGTTTAGACAGATACATATAAGTAAAGGACATAATTGAAGAGTGTAGCTATTGCTAAGAATGGTTTGTCATTAATGTATCTCTCTCCAAGTTGCCCATAGTATATGCAGAAAAAGGTAAGAGTTTTGTACGAACAAGTTCCTTGAATTTGAATGTACAGTAAATCCCATAAATGGAAAAATAATACAAACAGATGAAATTACGATTGAAGAGGAGAGGAGGTCCATGAAGATGATAGGAAGATAATATGAACAAAGTAATTCTGATCGTGGAGCTTTCTTTTGGACTTATTAGTTTACTTTCTACTTTTTTTGTGATAAGGTAAAATGTAGTTTTATTTTTTGCAGCATATTTTGTAGTTTGTACCGTTTCAAATTTTAACAGAGATTGACTAATCTAAGAATCCGCCCATATTTTATGAGTTTTTTTAGCAATGGCGTCTCGTATGCTTTTTTGACCATTGGTACGGTAATGTAGACCTGCAAATGCATTTTCTCATGTGGTTTGTTGCATAATTTTGTCCTTTTATAACTTGTGTGCTTGTAGGGTGACACCTGATCAATTAATTTGTTCACTTCGGCAACCACTCACACTGTCTACCAATTTAAATTTTGAGTAATGTTATGCTGCACCACTGTCTACATGGTAGTTGGTAACTTGTTCAATGAATGAAAATGCATTTCGACTTATTGGATAAAATGTGAGTGGAGTTTACTGTCACACATAACTAGTACTTAGCAACCGTGGTGCTACAAACACCAGATTTTTTTTTCGACTATTTGTTTTGACATTAGCTAGTCATCGGTCATTTGTTTCAGGATTAGATCATCCGTTGATGACTTTCACATATATATTGTCCCTCGGCCATGATTTGTCGACATTTATTTTTAATGACATGAAAGGTAGATGTAGCAACAAAATGTCCAGCTAAGAGTGCAACATCGGGTAGTGACCGTGTACACTCCCATACACCACATCGTTATGTAATACTAACTGGCTCCTCCATAAGCCACCAAATCTCAAGGGTTGGACTAAACTGATAATACATAAAATGCCTTATGTTTCCATAATGTATTGGAGTCAGGGGAACTAACGGTCTCCACTGATCCCGTGTCATGCACCACGACGAAAAACTTGTAACTGCGGCCGAAGATCACACCCATGAACAAGGCAGGGTGCTGAAGGCTATGATCAACACTAAGGCAAGCGGGTACTAGCGTGAAATAGAACCTAGATGTGTAGCATATGACTCTCACCATTTTGTTTCCAACCTCATAATTGTTGGAAAATGATATTGAATGAAAAGTTACACAAACATCTATTATCAATTTTATCAGTTTCATCCGTTCAACTCTCTTCAGTTTCAGAATTTTATCTTCAATGTTGTAACTCCTTTATTCAATTGCATTACTGAGCAGGCTATTCCTCTATAGGTATAAATAGAAGACCACTCTCGGTTGGAAAAATAGAAGTGAAATACAAGCTTATTCCTTCCAGCAACAATCTTCTTCTTTCCAGTTTTAAAGTTCTTCATTTTCTGATTACTTTAAGAAATAGAGTATATCACAGCTAATTTGTAGACGGTAAACGTAGTGCAGCGTGAACTGACAACTGATTGTATCCTGAGAATCGAACACCGATCAAAACTTCTTGTACCCCGATGAGGCGACTAGTTCGATTTAAGGAAATTGTGAATACACAGGGCTTCGGTTAGATTGATTCTCTAATATTTACCCGCAAGCTTAAATCGAATCCACTTTTGGTGTATCAATTTTTGTTCATCAGTTTCTATTATTTTCCCAATTCGTGTTTATTTTTTCCAATTCTGTTCACCATTTACATAAAGTTGCATTAAGGTAGATCTTCGAGTTGTTCAAAAAAAACAAATTGAGGGAATTTTTTTTTTTTTTATAGGAAGCTCGGTCTCTGGATGATTTCAAGTTGGTGGTGATTTTGTATGGTTTAATAGATGGTTTGGCATGCTTTTATCAACTCCACGGTTTTAAAATCATTTGGTAATGATTATTTAACTATTTTATAATTACTAGTCATGATTGCCTCATTATTTGTAATGATTGCTTACTTTTCTTTTAATGATTAATTCCAATTATTAGTTAATGATTACTAATTCATTATAAATGACTGTTAAAGTTGTTAATTATTTGATCAAATAATCTGTTCTTCAATTCTGTAGTTTTTTTTTTAAATTTTTCGAACTAATAACTTAGATCTTGAATTTATAATTATTCTAAATTTTTTGTTGCTTGTTCTAAGGTTAAATGGCGTCACATGGAAATGACGATTTGAACAACGGAAGCAACACTATTGGTACCAGTGTACCAAATCCTGCAATGACCACTGTTAACCCTATGGAGACCACGACTAGCATTCTTCCTATTGGCGAGATAATTGGATACAGGATTCCTCATGTCGGAGTGAACCCAACTTTACCGACGGTTATGGCCTCGGCAATCCAGTTTGGCACAATACCTTTGCCAGTGCCAAGGACTACGGCCTCGACACCTTTGCCATCGTTTCCAGCTCCATTTTCGGTGAATCATGCAATTCGACCGGATAAGTGTGATGGTACTGATTTTAAGACATGACAGAACAAGATGGTTTTCTATCTTACTACGTTGGGCCTTGCACATTTCCTCACTGAGGATGCCCCTATCGTGGTTGAAAACGACACTGATGTGTATAGGCGTAGAGCTTGGGACGCTTGGAAAAGTGTTGATTTTTTGTATCGCAACTATGTCCTGGATGGCCTACAGAATTCTTTGTATCACGTATATGTAGTAAAAAAGTCTGCTAAGGAGCTCTAGGAGTCCTTAAAAAAGAAATACAAGATCGAGGATGCTGGGTATAAGAAATTCCTGGCCAGTCGGTATATGGACTTCGAAATGGTTGATCCACGTTTAGTGGTGAGCCAAGTGCAGGAGTATCAAATTCTTTTGCAAGAAATGCATGCTGAGGGTCTGACTATGTCAGAATCTCTACATGTCGCTACTGCTATTCACAAGCTACCTTCTCAGTGGAAGGCATTCAAAAGCTATTTGTAGCATAAGAGGAAAGAGATGTCTTTCGAGGAATTAATTATCAAGCTGCGCATTGAGGAGGATAAAAAACTGGCTGACCGTAAGTCATGGAATTCTTACTCTGAGCAGGCTAATGTAGCAATTTGTAGCATAAGAGGAAAGAGATGTCTTTCGAGGAGTTAATTATCAAGCTGCGCATTGAGGAGGATAATAAATGGGCTGAACGTAAGTAAAAGAATTCTTACTTCGAGAAGGCTAATATATTAGAGCACGGTCAAAGTTCTGGTACTAAAAAAGGTCAATCCTTTAAAGCTAAACAGGATAACAAAAATCGAAAAGATAAAAATCAGGCTACAAAAGGGTCTCAATTAAAGCCTACAGGTGGGGTAGGAAAAAAACCTAAGTTCCAGTTCAATGGAAAGTGTTTCAATTGTGACAAAGTTGGGCATCGATCAGTAGACTGCCGTCAACCTCGGAGGAAAACAAGTTGCGTCCTCAAGCCAATTTGGTTGGAAATGAGAAAGATCATCTCTCAGATGAAATGTCTTACCTAAACCTCACGGCGGTGATTAGTGAGGTTAACTTGGTAGGATCTAACCCTAAGGAATGGTGGCTG
>CAIGRB010119601.1:0-10890 GCA_903798255.1 Fraxinus quadrangulata
GATGTTATGTCTCATGTGGTAAGTGATATGTTAAATGTTGGGAAATTAAATTGTCAATATCTTATATATACACATGCAATAAATTATGTTCTCTTATGCTTCAAAGCAAGTCGAATATACTTTTTAGTTAGTTATGATTTTTAATGCTACTTTATTACTAACAAAATTAACTTTCCCTTAACATGCCCAAGCATGAATATGTGACATGAAAAGTTTATGTTCTCTAATGTGAACATGCACGTTACACATTTAAGGTTACATTTCATATATTTTCGGGCTGAGGCAGACGTGTTCAACAAATTCAAGGACAGCCAAGGAAAATTTGAGGATTCTTTGATTAGCGATGTACCAGGGCTGTTAAGCTTGTACGAGGCTGCACAATTTGGAGTACACGGGGAGGAAATTCTAGAAGAAGCATTGAGGTTTTCTGCTACTCACCTCAGATCCTATATCCACCAGACGAGCAACTCTCTCTCCAGACAAGTTAGCGACGCCTTGGAGATGCCAATTCATAAAACTTTGACAAGGCTCGGAGTTAAGAAATTCTTATCCATTTACCAAAAATCTGGTGAAGACATGCTCCTGAATTTCGCGAAATTAGACTTCAACATAGTGCAGAAGATCCACCAGAAGGAGCTAAGTGACATTACAAGGTTAGTTTGTTTTGTGAAGCTTTACTACTTGCACTTATATATCTGAAATATTGTTAAAATTTTACTTTCGGATGTAAATTGCAGGTGGTGGAAGGCTTTAGAGTTTGGGAAAAAATTGCCTTTTGTAAGAGATAGGCCGGTGGAATGCTACTTTTGGGCACTATCTGTCTACTTTGAGCCCCAATACTCTCTTGCGAGGAAAATTCTAACCAAAGTAATCGCCATGTCTTCTATTATTGATGACATCTATGATAATTATGGGACCCTAGATGAACTTAAACTTTTCACAGATGCAATTGAAAGGTGAGTTTTGAGTTATTCTTTGTATCTTAATATCTAATGGCATATTTATTTATAGTGAAATATATAATTCAAATAAATTCCGATTTGATATTGAATATTTTCATGAGCAGATGGGATATTAGTGCCATAGATCAGTTACCATCTTACATGAAATATTTTTACGAATCTCTTTTAGATGTTTATCTCGAAGTTGAGAGAGAGTTTGGAAAGATAGGAAACTTGTATCGTGTTCAGTACGCTATTGATGAGGTAATCAATATTAATGAAGTTGCTTGACTTTAAGCAAAATTACATCCAATGATATCTAATCACAGTTTCAATTTACAGATGAAAAAATTAGTCCATGCATATTTCGAAGAGGCAAAATGGACATTCAATGAATATGCTCCAACACTAGAAGAGTATATGAAAGTCGCACTGGTAACTAGTGGTTACATGATGCTATCTACAACATCTTTGGTAGGCATGGGAGAACTGGTAACTAAGGAAGCCTTTGATTGGATTTCAAGTAAGCCATTATCAGTTCGTGCTTCTTCAACAATTTGTAGACTAATGGACGATATGGTTGGACAGGAGGTAAGAAGTTTGAATTCTTATAAATTGAGTTTACTTGAATTATACAAGTTCATCACACGGGTTTTTTGTTCTTATGGCCGTCAACACATGAGAAAAATGTAGTAGCCTGCTTAGCATTAGATTAACAAGTTTTGTGTTGTGTTACTTTTATGCAGTTTGAGCAAAAAATAACGGCAGTTGAATGTTATATGAAAGAGAAAGGGGCTTCAGAAGAACGAGCATTTGCTGCATTTCAAACACAAGTCATGAATGCGTGGAAGGATATAAACCAAGAATGCCTTCACTCAACTGCAGTACCAATGGCTGTTCTCGTACGAGTAGTCAATCTTGCACGTCTCATAAATCTTCTATACAAAGACAGTGATGGATACTCAAATTCTAAAACAAAGTTAAAAGATTTCATAACATCGATGCTCATACAACCAGTGATAATATCCAAATGAACGTAGTAACAGTATGGGCGACTTCCATTTTAATGTATCACCATATTATCCTCCATATTTAGTGCGGTGTTGTCAAATTCTACGACATAATTAGGTCTTCGTATCTAAATGTGTCGATAATTAAACGTTAAAAACTTTGTATTTGTTTTGTCCAATGTTCTAAATATTGATATTAATGTGTGGTCCAAAATTTGAGACGTTAGATTTATCTTTATGGATAATTGGAGAGAAAGCATAGCCATTGAATTAAAAATTTCATATCATCCACCAGCATTTGAAGGACTAAGAAGTAACAAATTATTGAAGATGGGGACTAAGGTATAAATAATTGAAAGATGAAGGCTGGATTAATAGGGAAATTTAGGGACTAACTTGAATCGGAAGCAAAAAGGATGTACCATGCAAACGCAAGACTCTACACGTGCAATCACAAATTTCACAAACAAGATCAAGAATCGGAAGCAAAAAGGATGTACATTGCAATCACAAGACTCTACATGTGCGGTCACAAATTTCACCACCAAATTCAAAAATATTACCAATGTTGGTTGCAATCGCATGGCTTTACAAGTAGACAATATTTTGTTTCTTAATTTAAGTCAAGTTCACCTCATTCTAGAGTCTACAAATAGGATTCTTCATCTAGCAAAAGGGGAAGAGAGTTTTGGGGGCATATAATTCAGACCTCACAATAAAATTAATTACTCCCTCTACCTTGAAATAATGCATTGCTCTAGATCTAATATTTGGGCATTTAATTTGTTAAATTTTGGGTGTGACCTAAATTCTATTGGGAATTTAATTTGAAGTTCTATTGGGATTTGATAGTATAATTTGAATAAGTTCTGAAGGAGTCTAAGACGAATAAGGAGAATGTTTCGTGATTTTGGTTATTTTTTATCTTCTATTCCAACTCAAATATTCCATTATTTGTTAAATATATTATATTAAGTTTCACATTATATTAAACTCTTTATTGTATTATATTCTCCTAGTGTGTTAGGAATTATTAATTATAACTATGTGATGTACAACAAATTTTTGTCTCCTATTTCAACTCAAATAGTACATTATTTATTAGACCTATTATATTAAGATTCCACCTTATATTGGATTTTTCATTTTATTATATTTTTCTAGTGAGTTAGGATTCTTTGCTTATAAATATATGATGTACAATACACACATATTGAAATTGACCAATTGTCCAACTTATTATTTTGGTCTAAAAAGGTCCTTTGTAATTCTCAATTATTAATTATTAATGAATTTTTCTCATCTGCTCGTGATTTTTTCCCGTTTTGAGCTTCCATGTAAATCGAGTGTTATTATGATTGTTATTTTCATATTGTATATATCTCGTCTTTAATATTAATAACAATTCGCACATTTTCTAGCATAATTATTACAAAAACTTTATTTTGATGCACAACAAATTTATTTACTGAAGATGTTTTCCTAAGCAGATAGTATTTTATAGAAGAAAAATATCCAAAGTTTAAAATTAGTTTATTTGAAATTATATAAAAATTATATATCCAAAAATATGATCTACATTTATTCTAAAGGGAGAAAATTCTTTTGACTTCTAAAACAAGGGGATAAAACAAGGGGATGACCATGTCTTTATTTGTTATAAAATTCATCGGAGGTTTTGGGTATTTACTTTAACGAATAAATAACAATAATGTCTGGAACTTCGAGGAGTGTATCTTGCTTCGGATGAAAATTGTGCCAAAAACATTGGGTGATATATACGACCTCAATCATGCTACATGTACACTCTTTTTTATATCATTCTTTACATCATGTTACGTGGCGACATCAAATTGAACAGTTTTAAAAAATCATACTTTAAAAATTAGTATTTCGAAAATTTTAATAACATGCTAACTTTAAAAATTCTTCGACGATCGTACGCTAATCGAATCTACAAATTACTTGTGTCATCTCAAAACTTATTTCGAGAACTACATTATAGGCATATTGAATAGTCCAAATAGATATCGAAAATAGTTAAAGATGCGTTAAACGTGAGTTTTAAAGAAAGACGACTAACTCGCATTTTCTTTTTTAAAAAATCAATTATTTCATTAACATCTCATGTAAATTTTCAGATGTAAAATTACATGGAATATGATTTTTTTGAACGTAAATTTACGATTGTGCCCCCCAACTTAAACTTCTGCATCCGCTCTGGTACAAAGTTTTTGGTGATTTGATTATTGAAAATGTTCCTTTGCTTTTAAAAAATAAAAAGTAAAAAAATTGTCGAAATAGGAACGAACAACGTTCTCAAGGATGCAAGGAGACAATGCCAACCCTCAAGCATTATGAGTCTAGACATAACAAGTTGTTTTCTTATTTTTAATATTATTTTAATTTTTCTAAGAATTTTAATATTATTTCTTTTTTCAATTAGTTTATATAACTTAAAAATTAAAATATTAAATATAAAAGGTGTGTGGCTAGGTCTAAATGAGTCATGCCTTTTTCAATCTAGGCTAGCATTCCAAGTGGTCAAAATAAGGTTGACCACTTTTTCATGCCTTTTTCATATTGCAAAGGGCACCTTCTTCGTTAGGCTCACCTAGATCCCACGATTGTAATTTACTCTTTTAGTGTCGGATTACAGGCTACAGCGATATCCTAGATGCACCCATTTAACTAATTTTTTTTTTTTCATTTGCATAAAGTGAAATAATTTTTGGCAGCAAATATAACAAGTTCATTGGGAATTACATCAAAGCAATTTTTTTTAGTAGTGTATTATCAGTACATGTTTCATGCTTATTTTTACTAAATTAAGAATTAGTGAGTTCTCTTATTCTTTTAGCAAGACAGCCACAATACATTTCTGCAGATGGAGTTGAATGTATACATTTTAGTGCAATGTTAAAAAAAATTTGAATATCACTCACAGTAAATTTTATCATTTCCACTTGAAATACAGACACGGCTATACATCATTGTCTGTACAATGAAAAATAATTTGCTTGCTATTTTCCAAAAAGACGAAGCTCAAATGTCTGAAAATTTAAATTTAAAAACAAATTAGCATGATGAAACATGTTTTTACTATCGCATTCTAACTGGCTCCCACATCCAAATTAATTTTCAGTTGGCAAGAATACAATTTCTAGAATTCGCATTTCGAATTTAAACACATTTTTCAATTTAGTACCTGGATTCAACTTGTCTCAGAAGTTTGCTCCGAGGTTCATCAAAACGGTATTTCTCTGGCTCAATCTCACGTCTCGCGTTACCTTTCTCTACCAAACAATCAATACGAACGACTCTAATCCACAACCAATATATACACTTCAGTTGCTTCTCAATCTCACCCATAAAGGACAAGATAATGGTGATGATTTGTAAGCCACAAAAGCATGAGAAAAACAATAGAAAAAACAAGAGATGGAGACCAAAAATGAAGGAAGAACACACCATTTTTTTGGAACTCAAAGCAACCGTTTGTTCTCTCCAAAAATAGCAGTCAAGTTTTTCTCCTTTCACAACACAAATCACACACAAAACTGCTAGGTCAAAGACACCATATATATATGCGTTAAGTTAGGATTTAGTTGGACCAATAAAAAGGTTAAATGTGCCAAGATTCAAAACCATCCAAGAGGTAATATGCATGATCCATGAACAACATTAATTGTTTAAATTACTTCCAACGGTTCACGTTGTTTTTGGGTTGAACCTTGAACTTGGTTGTTCGTAACAATTTAATCTAACGTTTATATCATAGCTCGAGATTTTTTGGCTATCAAAATCCAACACAACTTAAGTCATTTTTAAGGGGAAAGGTCAATTGTTTCAATCATGAGGACAAGATAGAAAACCGTGAAGAGTAAGATATGCTCAGACTCTCCCAGGGCATACAATACATAAGTTTATGGCTTAGGCACATAGGCCAGGTCGATATAAAAAAACCCATGCTTTTTTGTAAGGACCTAGGTTTTGTGCCCAAACTGTTATATCATACATACTGTCAACTTCGAGAGAGCCCGCACTCATTTTACCCCTCACGAATTTTTATTGCTTCCCCACGATTCGAACCTTTTACTTTTCAACTTAAGTAAGAGAGTGGACAATCCTAAAAATTCACAGATTTCACATTGATACCACTTAACAGTTCGCAGATTACTAACTTAATTTTTTTACGTTACCAAATGGTTGTTACTTAATTGTTTTTAGTTTTGACCCTATGTGCGGAATTGATCAATCAAAAGCAATAAGTCACTTTTAATTATTTCTAGATGATTAAGCATACAAATTCAACTATCCTATGTTGAATTGCCGCAGTAATAAGGAAAGCAGTAAAAAACACAATATTGATGACCTAACTGAGTAAAAACTCTAGGACCAAGTCAGTTACCTCCATTGTAGACAATACGAAGTGAGTTACAGTCAGATGCTATCTAGCGAACTCCATTAGACTTCCTGATCTATTTACTGCTAACTTCAAGGTCCGCTCCAAGATCTACTCTACGATTTTCTGCAATTCTCTCTTCCAAGTGGAATCCCAAGAACCTGCTCCAAGGCCTTGTGCTCTTCCCGCGTTTATAGTCCAACATCTCTCAACCTCCAGCAGCCTCTGAAGTTCAATTGAGAAAGTACTTTCCTATGACTAATAGGAAGTAGGTGGTGTTTCAGATTCAATGAGTTTGATGTTTTTCTCAAATATATGGTTGTATAAAATCAAGAGTGAAATGATGAAATTAATGTATGAATAGGCTCTTGAATATATTATAGAGAAGAGGCACAATGAACAACCATACTTATTTCTGTGCATATGTTTGAGTATTTATAGGAGATGGTAATTAGGTTGAATGAGCCGAAAAAATACTTGAAAACAGCAAAATAAGATTTTTCGGATCGACATGTTGCTCGAATGAGAGCTTAGCGACATGCGAGTGATGCACCGTCGCTCGAACGAAAACTCGACGATAGGCAGACAACATACTTTCGGGTTTTGTCGCTCGATTGCCAATTAGGAGAGAAGTTAGCAAAAATGCGACCTCGTGTTTCTCCTCTTTTCATAATCGAATCCTAGACCTCATAACTCCATTTGTACAAATTACACCCCAGGTCCTTGAATTTTACAACACGTTACAAATTAGTCCTTTTGTCGATAGAATTGCCAACACTAAAAACCTAACAAATGCGTATGATACATCGGCTTGGGTATTAGGCCTGAATCGTTACATATTGGGTATTCATACCTATATTAGTTTTCTCTAATACCGCTTCTATCAGAAGGATTTATTGAGGGGAAAAAATTACTCTTTCCCTTCATACCATTGTAATTGTAATGGCAGGTAGACATAAGTCTCTTATTGAAACTTGTGTAGGCTTTTCTTATTTTAGTCTTGAAATTTGGAGATGAGGCATAATCAATAACACTTCTAACGTTTTGACATTAAAATGTTGTTGAAAACTTAATGTAGTTAAATAAATGAGACTCATTCTAAATAACTTAGGCTTTTAAATGCGATAGTTCAACATAATATAAAAGAATGCAAAGGGTGTTGAGTTCAATCGTCGTTGTTCTCTTTCTCTACCAAATAACTAATCCAAACGACTCCAATCCACAACCAATATATTCACCTAAGTTGTTTCTCAATCTCACCCATAAAGAACAAGAAAATGGTGATGATTTGTAAGCCACAAAGGCACGAGAAAAAAAATGAAAGAAACACGAGATGGAGACCAAATATGAAGGAAGAAGACACCAATTTTTGGAACTCAAAGCAACCGTTTTTCTCTCAAAAAATTGCAGTCACGTTTTTCTCCTTTCACAACACAAATCACACAAAAAACGGTTATGTTAAAGACACTATATATATATAAAATATTTATGAGCTATGAGCAACATTAATTGTTTAATTTACTTCCAATGGTCCACATTGTTTTCAGTTGAGATTTTGGACTTGGTTGTTGGTAACAATTTAATCCGTCATTTAAATTATAGCCCGAGATTCATTTGGTATCAAAACCCCACACAACTTTAGTAATTCTTAAGGGAAAGGTCAAGTGTTTCAATCATGAGAATGCAATAGAAAACCGTGAGGGGTAAGATGCGATCAGGCTTTCCCAGAGTGTACAATACATAAGTTTACGGCTTAGGCAGATAGGCCCCGTCGATACAAAAAGACGCGCATTTTTTTGTAAGGACCTAGGTCTTGGGCCTAAACTGTTATATCATACGTACCATCCACTTTGAGAGAGCCTTAACTCATCTTACCCATCAAGAATTTTTATCACTTCCCCACGATTCAAACCTTTACCTTTCAACTTAAGTAAGAGAGTGGACAATACGTATGATATAGCGACTTGGACATGATGCCTAGATCGTTACATATTGGGTATTCACACCTATATCAGTTTTCTCTAATATCCCTTCTTATCAGAAGGATTTATTGAGGGAAAAAATTACTCTTTCCCTTTTTTTTTTTGGTTTTTGGAAGGAGGGCGGTACCTCTGAAATTTTATTAATTGTCCTTACATGTGGTGGAGGAAGATTGGTGTGATGTCGTAGGCACCCAAAAATAATACCACCTCTAAAAACTAATGTAGTAATGGAAGTAAGGGTCAATCCCACGAAGAGTGTGCAATTCAACAATTTATGCTTCGTATAAAGATTGGGGGGTTTTGTTTGTAATGAAATCAATTTTATAACAAATAACAATGTAAATTAACGAGTTGTATTAAATCAATGAAATGAGTCTTGATCAAAGTCAACTTCCACCATTGGAGATTTATAACCATTCATCAATCTACAAAGAATAATCAATCCACATTCACAATATTCATCGTTTGAATAAATTCCTATTTCTCCTTAATTTTAGTTAATCAGAAACCAGCATTCTAATTAACCCTAATTATTAAATAATCTCAAACCAGCGCTAAAGATTTAATTTAATTACAGCCTTAAATAATAGAGAAGTCGATTAACTAGATAATACAAACACCAGCGGTTGTATTCAATCTATTTAAACATTCTTCTTAAAATTCAAAAATATCTATCGCATAAAATTATCAAATCCTAGTGCTTCACAAGTTAAATGATTCAAACAATTACGAATTTGAGATTTAACTTAGCTATAGATTGCAATATATGAAAAACTAATAGATCTCTTTGTAATCAAACATGGCAATCATAAAATTATGCATAGAAGAATATTCAATACTGAAAATATAAATTAAACGATGAAAATTGGTGGATCAAACAGTTATAATGTTTTCCAAGGCTTCGATATCCTTCAATCAAGCACCCAGAGTTAGTTACACATAATACATATAAGAAAAATAGAGAGAAAATAGGTTGGAGGCGTTTTGGTATTTTTTTCGTGTGTTTTAGGGTTGATAAATATCAAAGGAACTTATTTCCATAAGTAGTTGAACGGAATTAGGAAACCTGAAAATCGCGTCACCAAAATGAACTATGCGACCACATAGTTATAGGTCATGTGGTCGCATAGAACAAATAAATTCAGCCTTGAAACTCTCGGTAATTGTATGTGTGGTCGCATCTCTGTCGGATAGTGCTCAGTGTTTTGATCATATCTTTATCTCCCGATATCTGATTGAGGTGATTCAAGATGCGTTGGAAAGATAACTCAAAGTGCTACAACTTGCTTTAGATATCATTGTCCAATTTGATCATTCGCTTCGTCAAAAATGGGTCTCAAACTGAGACTAAAAATCCAATGCATAACTTTTCGATTGGAAATTGATGTGTGATCCTACTTTGACGATATTTCATCCAATTGACCTCTAACACCCTCGAATCTTCATCTTGAGGTTCGACACAAGTTTAGAGTATTTGCACTTTAGTCCTCAAACTTTCATTTCCTTTCACTTTGATCTCTTTTCACCTATTTCAAGATATGAACGTAATGAGTACATTTTAGCACTAATTGATCATACGAGCACATAAAATAAGGAGGAAAAAATATGCATTTTGCATTCCTATCAAAGATCGTGGTTACAAGTAGAATAAAGCAAATCAATGAAAAATGAAGTATTACTTCCCTTACAGCAAAAGCAAGTAAAGCAAAAGCAAAAGAAAGGAAGTACTACTTTCCTTACAACCAAAGTAAAGTAAATCAATAAATAAGGAAGTACTACTTCCTTTACAAAAAGAACTAAAATGAGCAAGAATAAAAGTAAAAGTAAAATACAAATACTTAAATTCTAGTGCTGGGCAAAAATTTGAACAAGCACCCTAATATGCCGTGGTAGGTCGGCTGGTCCATATTCCTGGTATCTACGATGATCCCAACCCTCGGTAGCAAGTGCATCTGCAACTTGGTTTCCCTTTCTAAAGATGTGAAAAACTATATCTCTGTCAAATGAAGTGATATCTGCAATTTGTCAGAGTATCCCCTGGATATCCCACGGCCCGTTATCTCTGATGATGCAGTGAATAGCAACAGTCGAGTCTGCCTCAACCCAAATGTTTGGCAAACCAAGATCTCTAGCCAGTAGTATCCCGTCACGAATAGCCTTGAGTTCCGCCTCTAATATCATACACTATCCATATGAAGCTGAGAAAGCTCTGATACATTTTCCTATGTAGTCTCTGATAATGCCTCACCCACTCGCAACCCCATCCTTGACACAACCATTGGTATGGATCATGACAAATCCAAATGATGGAGTGTGCCACCAAACTAAGATAGGTGGAGAAGATGGTGGAAGAGTCAAAGAAATACCAAAACGTATAGCTAGCTACATGTTGATGCGAACCCCGTAGCAATGGTGACTATGAAACCCACAACTAGATTGATGTGGAACCCAAGAACGCCAATTAAATCCAATTTTGGATTTAAAATCCTATTTTGGATTTGAACCCAACAAGGTAAGCCAAAAAACCAAATGATAACGACGATGCGTTGAAC
>CAIGRB010119604.1:0-39529 GCA_903798255.1 Fraxinus quadrangulata
TGTTAAAAATACACTTATCACTATCCATAAGGGTCGAGGCACTACAAAGACAGCATTTTGATATATTGATCAATTAAAGGAAGCGCAGTTGATCGAATCCAATTGGCCAAAGCACGTGTTTTCCGAAGCTCTTTTACTCGAATAATAAAGTGCAACATGGGTCAAGTGGGTGATGGGATATCCTAGTGGCTCGGATGAAGCTAAACACATGCTTCATCCAATGGTCATAGCCTCAATTGTAAACACTATAAATACCACTCTTTATCATTTTAAGGCTAATGAATTTTCAAATACTAGAGGTAAGACACCTTTCTCTCTCTCTGGTCTTTAGATAATAATTATTGCTCATTTATGGACGCTTGAAGATGGTTCTCCAAATATTATGTTGTGTTGATTAACCCCGGTGCTCGAACATTTTGGTGGCTTGCGTCTCAAGGAGGGATTTTCTTTAGACGTGGCTACGTGGGACACAAGTGGGCCTATGTTTCCGTTGGCTC
Source organism: Fraxinus quadrangulata (assembly GCA_903798255.1). Classification (NCBI taxonomy): domain Eukaryota; kingdom Viridiplantae; phylum Streptophyta; class Magnoliopsida; order Lamiales; family Oleaceae; genus Fraxinus; species Fraxinus quadrangulata. Next base: position 498 of record CAIGRB010119604.1, read on the forward strand.
ATTTTAGGGGTCAACAAAACCCTTGGCCAAAGTGTATCCTAAGTTGAAAAGAACTTTCGACTTATATTGACTTAATAGTGGGATGAAAGATATGATCGACAATCTAGATTGACACATTTCGTATCTCATAATTGATCGGATCATATTAGCAAATGGGTTATAGTTTTATGGAACAAGTTTGATTTTTTCATACCACATGACATTATTAGTCACATGTATTGCCCTAATACATTACTAGATCTCAATCTAAGACGACGGATGTGAATTGATGATAAATTAAAAAGTGCTATTTTATTTTATTGACTATGATTAGATCATAATAATAATTCATATCATTATGTGTCATAATTGGGAATCTAATGGGTGATGTCACTAATTAATTAATTGACAAATGTTGGACATTTGTATAAATAATTAATTGGGTTGCTTTTTAATATGCCCAAGTTAATTAATTGGCTTAATTAATTTATGGACCAAGTTTAATTAAATAGATTAATTAATTATTGGATCGGGTTAAATTTAAGGGACATACTAAACCCACTTAAGCTTCTATTAATAAGTTGTTAAGGTTTGAAAATACAACAAGACAATGCATAATATTTACTAGCACAAGAAAAGAAAATCCTTAATTTCTCATTCTTGTCTTTATGTGAATTTTCATTGGAAGCTGGACAATTGAACAGTTGTAGATTGCAGATTGTGATTGTTGATAAGCAAAGAAGTTTGCAAAATTTAATAACGGTATAATTCATATCACAGTTTCTTACTAAACCTCTTATCACTTCTCCTATAATGACATATATATCATCCTTTCTTATTCCTTCAATAGAAACAAGTGCATCATTTATTATTTTTAATATTCATTTCCAATTTTACCAGTGAAACCAATTTTCTCAATTTTTCCTACTAAAATTAATTTCCTTGATAATTCAAGAATATATCTAACATCTTTTAAATGTACACAAAACATGTGTCAAATTTTAAAGTAACATCACCAATCCTAGTACTAGTAGCAAAATTGTCACTCAACACAATATGCCCATCATAGATTCATGCAACATTTTAAACCCATTTTTATGAGATGTCACATGAAAAGGTGTACCAGAATCAATAATCGACTCATGCAAACGAAAATTATTAGTTAGATTCAATTTGGCAGTATCATCAACATAACTCATCAACATATATTCTTCACCATCAAAAAAATTAGAACAAAATAAAACATTTAACTTCTTCTCTCCTCTTAACCTTCTATTTGTTCCTCTCTTTATAACAGTTTTTTTATAAAATACCCCGTGTTATCACAACCATAACTTTGGCCCTAGATTTAGATCTAGACTAACATTTACCCTTCTTTGTACCCCCATTACAACTTGACTCACCATTGTTTGAATACTCTCAATGACTATTTTACCTAAAATGTAATCTACTCCCTATTATGTAAATTTACCACTTTTCTTATCGAGTTCATCTCTATCTCCTTACTCCTAAGAGAATCAATTACAATCTTAGGTGTTAAAGCGTCCCGCCTTACTTAATTGCATCTTTTACCTCTTTATAAATTCGGGAATGGAATTAAGCAATATTATGGCCTTATATGCTTCGTGCACCATTTCATAACAATTTACAATATCTTGTTCAAACGTGTTAAACATATTTAAATTGTCATCTAGATCCTTTAAATGATCTATATTGAAATTGAAAAATATCTCAATTACTTAAATTTTGTTAGGGGTAGATTTAAGCAATCCTTGAACTTTTTCCAAAGTTCTTTTATTGTTTTAAGTTTACCATTTTTCTTAAAATGATGTGTGACAAGTAATATTATTGAAGTGTAGGCAAATTTATTAAATTCTTCTTTATGTTTTTTTTTAAATCAACAGGAAAATTGATATCTATATTTTTTGAAACTTTCTGTTGGACTAAAGTCCCTCTCATTTTTTGTTGCCAAATATACAATCTCATTTTCCATTAAATATTTCCAATGAAAAATCGTTTATTGTCATTTTTAAGACAAAAATCAACCAAAATGCACAAAAACAAAACCATCTCAAATAGACCATACCAAATAACCCAAATACTGCACCAACAGAGATATACCAACATAACACAATTTTTCACTAAATACAAGCTCATAAAGTAACCCATTCAGCAATTATATCACAAAATCAATGAGCAATTTTTAGCAATAAAACCAATTTACCACTTAGAAGTCTTCAATACTTCAAACACATAAAATAGGGTAAATCATTCCTAAGTTCAAGCAACAAGTAATGGTTACTCCACATGTTAAACCCAAACATAATGGCCACCCCACACCATCCCTTGCTAGTATAAGAATTAAAAGAGATCAACCAATTTATTAAGCAGACCAATTTGTCGGTCCAATAGATGCGAAACTTTATAACTTTAGGGCCATCATTATTCATCTTAAAACTTTCAGTAGCTACATTAACAAAGAAATAGCACCCGGCAACCAAACAATCAAGGCCAAAATTGTCCAGATTCTGTTTACTGCACAAAACATAAGAGTAACACCACCACCAGCATGTCTAGAATACAGCCAGACACAATCTGTATTTAAGGACCATCTCCAGGAAAAAGCCCAATGCGTCGCCACACATCAATGTCGCCTCTACACGTGGACTTCACTTGCCATCGCCCGGAGCCTCCACATGACGCATGCCCTATGAGATTTGTCTCATCATCTGGAATCGAAATATGGTTTTCATTTGTCCACCTAGTGTCTAGTTGCATCGAAAAACATGCCGAAAGGTTAGGTTGAAAGATTTTTCTATAGTTTTTGCACCAACCTTACTCTAATTCCAATTTATGATGAATGTATTCACCAAGAACTCCAAAAAAAAAAAAAAAGATAGAAATGTGATTACACGGGCTCAGTTTAAATCAATCCTCTCATGTAAAAGATAATTAAAAAAAAAAAGAGAAAAGGCAATTTATTTATTTTTTTAACAAAAGTAAAAATAAAACCCTCCATAACCCACGTAAAATCTTCTCTTTGCCTTCAAAATGTTTTCACCAATATTAATTCACCATCCCTTTGCCACTTCATCTTAATCATGCGCAGAACCGCTATAGGGAAAATCCCATTTTTCATGGCCTATGGCGCAGAGGCTATGAGCCCTGTTAAAGTAGGCTTACCATCTCCTTCGACGAATGTATTTCAATGAAATAGCTAATGATGAAATGAGGAGATGTGAACTTGACCTCCTAGAAGAGAAGAAAAGAGAAGAGGAGAGACAATTCCCAAGCAAAGTTTGGCCTTATATCAAAGAAAAATGGCCAGATACTATAACTCGAAAGTAAAAAAGAGCTCATTTCGTTTGAATGAATTGGTACTTTGGAGGGTGTTCCCATCCTCTAAAGAACATAACTCGGGAACCCTAGGCCCAAACTGGGAAGTCTTTATTTCGTATATGAAGAAGTTCAACCCGAAACTTATAAAATTGAGGACATGGATGGAAAGGCACAGCCTCATCCATGGAATGTCGAGCACTTGCACAAGTATTATCAATGATGTAAAACATCTTATGTATGCAATCTAAGATTTAATAAAAAATAGTTTTTAAACATATTATTTGTACGTTAAAGTACCCCTACCAAGGAAGGTAAAAACCTGGGTGGACTTCTTCGCAAATAACTTATCTCTGACAAAGAGATGCGTAAGCACTTCAACGAGGTGTAGGGTTTTGCAAAAGGGAGCACATCTGCGCTCGCAAAAGTGTGGCACATGCCTTAAACAATTAAAGTTGTTAAGGAAGCCTCAGCACGAACGAACTACTCAACCCCATGCTTAGGAAAAGAAAGGCAAGCGGACTGCCTATACTTGTGCAAATTATGAGTATATTCAGACTAAAGTTTGAAGCGAAAAAGGGCCTCAATTCATAAACATTGATGTGCATATGCTCAGAAATTTATAAAGGTATACGACCTCCTAGTACTTATGCAAAAAATTGATGTTATTTAAAGCCTGATATGTACGTCTCAACATCATATGTTTGAATATCTAATTGAACAAGTTCTGAGATGGAAAAACCATAGCTAAAATTCATTCTTTGAGGACTAGTATATTCAAAATCTGAACTATGTTGAAGTCCATGACCTACAAACACCTGTAAAATTTTGCAAGTTCGAATATTAAGGTTCAAATCACATGGAGTCTGAGCTTATTATATGTTCTCTATTATAGAACCTCGACAATCATAAGTTTGATGTTGTTAAGCTTTCAAAGTTGCTATGCATCTGATGTTGTCATTAAGTTGATGTCATAACACCACTACTGAAATATAAGTTGGTCGAGTTCATATCGGAAAACACATCAGAATTTAGCAGAGGTAGTAAAGAAAAATAATTGAGTACGAAGAATTTGTTCATTAAGCAAAAAGATGTACATCTGGAGGGTCGAAGCCATTACACTTAGAAAAAATAAAAAATGTAAAAATAAAGAACTATGTCCTAAGGGGGTGGGGGTTGAGGAGCCACAAAGAGTACAATGGTATTAGGGACCACTTCTTCAGCAGCCTCTACAGGTGCGTCATCTTCAACGCACTAGGGCCCCTTCTGCTGGTGTTTGGGGCTCGGACTCCTCTGCCTCGTCCTCAAGAAGTATTGACGTTCTGAGTGTTCACTTCTAGCCATTCAATCATTTTAACGTAAGCGTACCTCCTCCAATACTTCCCAAAACTCTTGTAAGCCTCAGACAGGTGGAAGTTGGCTAAGAAATTCTTCTCAGCATCTTTAATGGCCTGTTCAGCGTCACTCCTAAACATCTCTGCTTCTGATGGGTGTTAGAAGTCTCCACTCGCTTAGTAAGAGGGCAGCCACCTCGCTATGGGATAGGTAGACCTCCTTCTTCAAAGTTTCAATCTTCGCTATAGCAGAGGCGAGCTTCGCTGACTCCTCAGATTTTTGCTTCTTTAGAGCCTCCACTTCTGCCTTCGCCTTGCTGGCAGCTTCCTCAGCCTGGGAAGCCTTTAATAAAACCACGATATTTACTTTCAGGGTTTTTAAAGAGGGCTTTAGCCTCTATGGCCATCCCAAATGACCTGCCTGCTTGAGCCACCATCATGGTGAAGACGTCAATAACGTCGTTCTTCTCAATGTAGGATTGCCAATTCTTCATCCAGTACTTGTAAAAAGTTACAGTTAGAGTCAGGACTTCAGGTGGAAGAAGGGCAAGAGCTTCGGAGGCCAATGTATCAGATTGTTTAGCCAGCGCAGATGTCGACTTTGAAGCTTCAGAAGTGGTGGAGTCATTTGAAGCTCTCATTTTCTTGGCAAGATCCTGCCTTTGAGGCTCCACAGTTTACCTGTTTTGCCCCCTAGAGACCACAGCTATCGAAGCTGCCAATAACTTCTCCCCCACAGGGACCTCAGAGCGAGGGGAAGAAATGTCATTGGAACTGCCAACGCCGGTGGTAGACACCCTGAATTTTCTCTTCGGCTCCTCCATCGCCACTTGTTTATCCCTATCTGACATAGGGGTTGTCCCTCGCCCTAAGAGGCAGCCTCTTTGCTGATCCCTCTCTATCTTGTCCCTTACCTACTTTTCTCCACCAGATGAGGGTTTCATCACTTTTCCCGACAGAGAGGTAGCGACAAGGATGGTGGCCATGTCAGGCGTTGGGTGCCTCCTCTTATTAAAGTTATCTGCGAGTCAAGAACAAACTATGTCAGCAAAATATCATTAACCGAAATCAAAAGTATCCAAGTGTAAGAACATCTTACCCCTCTTCGCCATTAAGCTGAAGTCCTAAATAAAACGGGTCGATTGAATCAAACGACTGAAGTCACGAGAGTCGGGGGATTTTTTATAGACCTAATTAAGAGTTTCCCAAGTGCACTCTATGAACTCGAACCGTTCAACCGACCCTACAAAACAAACACAAAAAGGTAAGTATTAGACCTCGTCAATTCAAAAAACATAGAAAACAAGAAATATACTCACGGGCTTCAGAGTATGAAGTCGGGACTTTGACATGGGGAACAATGTCACCCTCACCTCTTGCCACCTCCTCCTTACCCAAAACCAGGTCTCCTTCCATCCTTTGATGGAAGTAGGCAAACCTATGACAAAGGGGGAAGAGTGACCCCTGAGGACACAGTGAATACCACCCATTGGAATCCCCATTTCCTAAGGACCTGGGTTGATAAACTATTTGGAAAATGTAGAAGGGTGTGTCCCCGCCCAAAGAGGCTTCATTCCATAGGAATTTAGAGCCTACAAGTTGGGTCCAAGCATTGGGTACGAGCCGGGTAGGGGCCAACCTGTAAAGCCAACTGTCCTAAAGAACGGGTGGATCGGCAGGAGAAGTCCAGCCTTTAATAAGTACTCACTAACAGCGATGCAGCCTTTTCTAGGGGAAAGGAGTTTTATGTCATAAGGGATCCTATATTTTTCCCTAAGATTAGTTAAGTAGGTGGGGTCTACAGAAGATCGAACCACAAAAGTAAAACACGCATGAGGAAAAAGGAAGGCCAAGGAAAAGGAGTGAAAGTGAATCAAATAGTGATAAAAATCCAAGAGAAATAGGCATAAAAATCCCATAGTTTTAGCAGAAGTAAAACACTCAAAGAAGAAGAAGGTCATCAAGAACGGTGATAATTTCAATTAGTAGTTGACATGACTACCAACACACAATACTTTACTAATAAGAGCATTGACATGAGGCAGTTTGTAATGCAACAAGGACGTACAATTCTGGCTTTCCAAGAGGATGAAGGTTCTGCATAGGGAAGATCCATGATATAAAGCAAAGCCTCGGAGAGTCTTTGAAGAACTATCTCGGCTGTTTTACATAAGAATTGATGTCAAAAACTTTTTAAAAGACATCTATTTCTGGATTTTGAGTTCGATTTCGATAAGAAAGTTCTCTTTTGGAGAGCCATTCTGGAGTGAGGACCCAAAACATACTATGATTCGAAGATTTAATCAAAGAGGAGATACATGATCAACAAATGGTAAGATAGAGAATATACAGCATAAGATGGTGGATACATAAGGGCTCTGATGCCATATTAAAAGTCCTAAGAGCCTTCTTGACTATGGTACAACTACCAAGCGACCTAGGTAAATGCTGCAAATCAAGGGGTATTCAAGTAAGACAAGAGCTTTGTCCCTAGGAAAATATTCTAGGTATAGTCATGCATAAACCATGAACCATCAGGGGAACAATCGGCTAATGAGAGGCAATCAGATAAAGGGTCATACTAACCCCACTCTCAATGAAGATGCCCCTTATAGCCTCAGAATCAACAACCACGTAGAAATCTAACCCTTCCAATACGAGATTAACAAAGGCGGGTTCCAAATGACTCAAAAAATCGAGGACCATTACTAGAAATCCAAACTAGCTTTGGAGGTCCTTATGTAGGTAGACAGTCTATCAATGCTTAACATAATTATGCCCAGGAGAAAAGAGGTCCTCCAATGACTAGCTATTTACAAAGAGAGAAGCCCAAGAAATGGAAAATAGTGTCCTAGAGTAAATCCTTTACGAAGGAGAATGAAGAGAGTGTCCATTACTCCCAATGTGATGCTTTGGTAATTAAGGCCAAAATATCGACAAGCATAATGTAGGGTATTGGTCGACAATAGAATTTCGATCAATATTATCTTCGAGCCATTCTTCAATCAAATAGAGTTAGACCATCCACTAATCCCTATTTGAAACCAACTTACCAATTTATTGGAGAAGATAGTGCCAAGTAAAATGAACCACGTACATTATCATAGGAAATGTGCCCAAGATTACTCAAGTGTTTTGGAATTTCTTACAGTGTACATCAAGTTGGCCTATAATGCAATGCTCGAGAGGCCACCACTGAAAGAGTTTAGAACCATAACTTCCATGCATCACCTAGCTATGGAGTTTTCTATTGAGGTCGAAGTGGCAATAGTGAAAAGGGATCAAAGAGGTCCCAAGAATGTTACCTAAATTCTAATCGCAAGCTACTCCTTCGCTCAAGGCTAACTATATCTTGATGGTGGACACTGAAATAGATGAAGCAATAATGGATGCGGTGATGTTTTAAGTACCTATAGTCAATGTAAAGATGGTAACTGTAGAAAAAAAGTGTCGTTGATGGCATTGATCTGCTGCTATAAAGTCAGAATCACATGCCTCTGATCGAGAAGCTGAGAAGTTTACCAATAAGCCTAGATGACATCAAATTAGTCCAGGTCAGAAACAATTTATTTGAGGAATGGAAAGGAAGCTGGAAGAGTTTTTGATTAGTAAATTAGATGTTTTAGAATGGAGGCACAAAGATATGATTGAGATTGATTTGAAGATGTTTTAGAAGCATTGACATTTTTCGCCCTTTTGCACAAATGGAGGGCATCCCTTTTCAAGTTAGGCTAGTAATAACCCTGCCTAAACACCTTTTATGAGAGTGTGGTCCCTCATGTGTAATTATCGCATACACTGTCATGAATTTCTCAAATGAGAAGCCTCTTTTGTATATCACTCCATCTTGAAAAATGAAATGTTTAGCTATTATTCTAAGCTTGTAGGCTTCATCATTGTTGTCTGTTGGGATTTGATCTTTGATGAAGGCTATGATTGGTTGCATTCATAATAGAATACCTTCAACCCACATCACCTCTTATCCCTTCAATATTGATGCTCAATTATCTTCAGTATCTTGAGATCTTTGCTATTGGCCATCATGGATAATGCATCGGCATAGGTATTTTCAAGGTATGGGATCTATGCCAACTCAAACTTTTCAAATGATGGGAGGAAATTTATAACCTATTTGAGGTGTGCAACCATACTCTTCTCTCTGATGGTGAAGTAACCATTGACTTGGCTCACAACTAGCTTGGAGTCTAACCTCTTTACTTACTTTTCTTGAGTCAATGTAAGGCCAACTAGGAGAGTCTCAAATTTCGTAACATTATTGAGGGCTTTGAATCAAAATCTCATCGAACAATTAAGTTTATACCCTTTTTAGCTTACTAACACCACTCTCGTCCAAAGGCCTGCATATCTAGATGAATCGTCGATGAAGAGGCTCCAAGGTTAGAGCTCAACAAGTTCCATCATCACCTCTATCTTGAAGATGTTGGTAAATTCTACCACGAAATCTAGAATGGATTGACCGTTGATGGAGGTTTTTGACTTGAAGAAAATGTCAAACCCACTCAGCTCTATAGCTAATTTCGTCAATGTTCTAGACTATCTAATTTTTTTAAGCACATACTTAAGTGGAAAGTTTGCTAACGCGTGAATGCTACGACCTGGAAGTATGGGCTCAACTTTCTAGAAGCGATAACAAGAAAAAAGTGTGAGCTTCTCTATATTTGAATAGTGGGCCTCTACTTGTAGGAGGGCTTTGTTCACATAATAGATACGTCACCCTTCTTCCCTTACAAAATTTAAGTTAATGACCTCTTTAGGTATGACCATATATAATAGTAGGGGCTCATCAACCTTTGGCTTGGAAAGGATGAGCCATGGTATAAGTGTTTTTTCAATTCCTAAAAGGCTTCTACATTGGAACTTCTTTCCCCTTATGAGGACTTTAACAAAGGAAGGAATTTATTAATGGATTTGAGACAAAACAGCTCGGGACTGTTGCCAACTAGATGAGACTTTCCACATCTTTTAGCATAGTTTTGCTAATAAGGTTGGCAAACATCTAATTCACATGACCCTCAAACAACATCACCTTGTAGCAATAGAGACCCCTATCGATGATGAAAGAGGTATTCTCCTCATCGACGCTAGCATGGAGATTTGAATGTAACCTGAATAGGAATTCATAAGTTTAACTCATACATTGCGATGACATCCACAATTGGTCTATCCGAGGAAAAAAAGAAATTTGTTCTTGGGACAAGTTTGATTGAAGTTGGAGAAGACTATACAAACCTTTTACTTGCCATTTGCTTCTTCATGAGGACTAGATTGGAGATCTACCACAAATAATAGGCATTTCTAATAAAACCATTATCAGCTTGTCAACATCATCCTTCAATAGTCAATACCTCTCTAGGTTAAGAGCTCTCTACTTTTGTCTAAGCAGAGCGAACTTGTGATCAAATTCGAGGTAGTGGCAACTTACTTTTGGGTCAATGCCCACTATATCTCCAGGCTTCCAGATAAAGACATCCAAGCTCTTCATAGAAAATTCTTAAGAGTCGCATTGCCTTTGTTTGTGAGATTTTTCCCAACTTATAATGACTTAGAGAGATCTTAAGGATCTACGAGAAAGTTCTTTAGCACTTCCATTGGAGCTGTTTGTGAATTAGTTTTAGTGATGCGAGGATCCAATTCATTATATATTGTCATTTCATTAGCATCATCCCTCATTCAGAGGCATCTATCATCTCAATGTCTTTCCCTCATTCAAAGAGACACCTTTCTTCAAAGGCGTTGATCATCTCTGTGTCAACTATCACCATGTTGACCTCTCAAGGTTTCACTATCATTAAGGAGCTCAAATAGCATTCCTTAGCTTCCATTTGATCGCCTCTAAAATTAGCAATGTCATTCTCTGTAGGAAACTTCATGCATAGGTGGTGCACGGAGGTGATAGCCTACAATTGCTTCAGGATAGGTCTTCCCAAGACTCCAATGTAAGTAACCCTGTTATCTATCAAAATGACCTCTATCTAATGACATGCCACTAAAGAAAGTTGATAAGTATATTTTGTACACTTATATGAAATTAGAGTATTTGTTAGTGATTTGGATGGGTTATAACTTAATTTTTTAAAATTATATTTATTAGGTTGAACTCAATGCAAATTGGTAGATTTGAAAGAAAGGAACAAAAAAGTGTGAAAATAAAGGAAATCCAAAGTTTAGGGACCAAAGTGTAAACATTCAATAGTTGTTCTGACCACAAAACGATAATTGAAGATCATATAGGATCAATTGGATGCAATTGGAGGTCAAATGAGTGAAATATAATGGAAGTATTTTCACAAATCAAATTTCAGCCAAAGAAGTTATGCTCCAGATTTTTACCCTCAACTTGAGTTCAATTTTTTGGACAGAAAACTTTCGAATTGGAAAAAATTGTATTCTAGAATAATTGTATCCCTTTGAATTTCCTTTCCAATGTATTTTGAATCAGCTCAGTTGGATATCTATAGAGAAAGTTATGGCCAACTACCGAAAGCTACTCAAGGATAAACCGACGTGCGCACCCTATTTTCGCCAACCCGAGAGTCATTTAGTTCTACGGCGCGTGCGCGATAGTTATACCATTGCATGCACGGGGGCCATTTCTGTAGATGAATCTTTAGTTTCCTTTAACAATTCAAACTCTTTCCGAAACCAAATTGAATAGGATTTCGACCTATTTCCTGGCTCTTATAAATAGAGAACGAAGGCTACACATAAAAAGACCTCTCTTGCCTCTTCATACACAATAGTTTCATCAAATTCATCAAGAACAAGAAGCTAATTGCTATATTTTAAGAGAAGAGATCAAGCCCTAGCAAGGAATTGAAGGTCAATTATATCAAGATTTTGAAAAATTCAACCTTGAGCATGAAGATCAACTTTTGATTTATTTTATGATCAGGGTCATATTTTTCTATTATGCTTTTTGTAATTTATATATTAACATGCTAGGCTAAATCCACTTTTATATTGGATGAAGATGAACTTTATTGTTTGTTTGCTTTAATTCAAGACGAGTAGTTTAATTTATTTCTTGTGTTTCTTGATTAATTTTGCACACCCATTGCATTATTTAATTGATTGGCCACGAATTAGATAATTAGTTGCTTGTTGTAGTGTTGGGAGACTCACAATAAGTTTAGAACATGACAAACTTAACATATGTGCAATAGATGTTAGGAATAACATTTTTAACATGTGCAATCATAGAGATAATATAAATTTTAATGCATTCTAATCATTCAAATTCAGGCTAGGAATATATTCGGGTCGTGGTCAGGATAGATTTAATTTTTCTTCCAAAAAAACTTATATATCATAGTTTTATCAATTGTCAAGAACGTATGAACAAAACTAGATTACAAATCAAGAATTGAAATCGATAGCAATAGGTGGATTCGAGATCCAATACAATCACCCATAAATTGATTAAAAAAAACACATTTTTACTACTTTCTTAGATAATTTAGCATTAAATCAAATCAAAATCTCTATTTCCTTTACGCAATTCGAATTTCATACATAACTAGTAAAGTTGAATTGAATTTATTCTCCGTGGGATGATAACTCTTAACTAATCAATTATATTACTTGTCAACGATCCCGTACGCTAGTGGGTTTTGCATGAATGAGTTTTTGGAGCCGTTGCCGAGGAATAAAGTATTTAATTTGAGTTTATTAGTTTATATAGGATTTGAATTTTTTTATTTATTTTAGTTTTGTCAACCCTGATCTCTTTTGTGCTTGATATTCTTTTTGTTACTATTCAACAGTATATGTAGGATTCTATTGATGGCAAGGGAGTAAAAATTTTTGCAACAAATAATCTTAACATGGATGATGAGGATATGTTTATAGAAGATATAAATTGTGTGCTTTGTTATTATGCTAGGAAATACTTGTATACATGCACTAATAATCTCTTTATGTCCAAGTTTATGCTGTTTAAACAATATTTAAGATGTTGAAAACAAGCAATTGAAAAATCTGAAGAAGGCTACATACCTAAGAGCAAATATGTATCTACACATCCAGATGATGATATCATTTTTAAGTGGGTTGGACCTCCCCTATTGAGCGAAGAGGCACTTGCAAAATATTATAATGAACTTGCTATATTGGATGAAAGCAAAATACCCACAAGAATTCTGGGACAAATTTAAAAGGTGGGGATATAATCCACTTGAAAGGGTTGGAAGGAAAGAAGTACCATTGCCGGTGAATTTAAACTGTGAATTGACCATTCAACTCGAGGACATATCAATTATTGAAGAAGAGTATAAAGAGGATGACAAAATAATTATAAAGGAACCACGTGAAGAAGTGGCAATTAATGATGATCTTTCGACATCATCGATTGTCCACCAATTGAATTTGTGATTAAATCCAAAGAGGAAGAAGTTTGCATAGTTGATTTTAAATCGGATGGAATAGGCAAGTCATATCACATTGAACGAGGCAATGTTAAGATTTGGAGAATCAATGAAAAGTGGATCAAAATCAAAATAAGCAAACTAAGCAAGGCATAAAAAGCTTTCTTCAGAATTCCGTGATACAAAATATCAAAGTCAAGCTAATGACTTTATACAAGCGCTTATTGGGATGCAACCCAATTTCTTTCTTTTTTATTTATTTTACTTTTTAGATTTAGAATTAGTAATTTTTATTACTTTTAGATTAATAGGGTACCTTCATCCCCATATTTCCCTTTAAAGTCTGTGTGAGCTTACTATAAATTTGTCTATGTTATGATTGATTTTTACTATTTTGAAGGAACAAGACACATGAATACACTGGACAAAGGAAAAGACATAGAAAGTAAGTCAGTGCTTTTCATGCCAGTCCATTCGCCACTTGCAGATTTATATCAAAGGAGTACTTAGTTTCCTTTTTTCCCTTAATTTTTATAAATTGCTTGTTATATTTTTAGACATTAAGGGAAATGTCTATTATAAGTTTGGAGGTGGAAAAACATTGAGTTTTTATTGATTTGTGTGCCTGTTCAAGTGTAAAAAAATAATAATCTATTTTTAGCTTTTTTTTTTTTTTTGTGTGTGCCTGTGTGGGTAGATAATTTTGTCTACCATGATGCATATATTTGGAATCATGTATTAGATCATAAATTGTGAAAAAGTTACGTGTTAAGGTATTTATGCTTGTTCATGTAAAATTTGATATTTTTGTGCACAAGATTTATGTTTTGCATCATGAAGAAATAGTTTGATTCAAAAAAAAAATAGTGGACCTTAGATGCTAAATCCAAATAACTACTAAATTATACATCCTTAAACCAATTCTAGGATAGTTTGGGGGTGATTGAGCTGTTGTTGTATGGAGACATTAAGATAGATGCAGATTTCATGTGTGTTAAATTTTGTGTGGATTGTCTAAGGCTAATAAGAAGAAAATTAGGTGAAAATCTTAAGTTGGAGGTTGATTTTTGATAATAAGTATTTAATAAGGGGTATTGCACTAATCGTTGCATGAAAAAAAGAAGAAAATATTGTCTCATTTTGAAACTTTTTTCATAGCATTTATGACTCGAGTGATTAAGTTTGCAATGGTATCTAAAACCTAGTACCCTATAACTACCTGATTTGAGAGTCATCGTCCAAAAGCTCGTTACAAGGGCCATTTAGAAAGTTAAATGGGGAGAAGTCTGTACATAAGATGAAATAAAAAAAGGAAAAAAAAAAGCAAATAAATATTATTACATGCTTTGATTATACCCTTAATACTTATTTGAGAGAATTTGAACATTTGACAATGACTTAGTTAATTCTTGGAGGTTGAAACAATAAAAAATAAGGAGAATCTGCATTTGTTGATATGTTGAACTGTAATTAGTAAGATCTAATCAAAATAGAGAGGGTGTATATGAATTCAACCTTAGATCACACCATGGGAAAATAGTGAAAAAAATAAATTTGGGGGTGTGTAACTCACGAGAGGAGAAAGGACAAATTTGACTATTGAGTGTTGGGATTTGAATCACTTTATGAATTTATGATGCTTGATATGAATTTTCATACACACACTCACACGTCGATTTTGCTTATTGATAAGTAGAAATTAATTTTAGCATTATAGTTTTGCAGCCGTTCATAGTTTTAATACATGTATTCCAATCATGAGACAAAATGCACATTATCTAACCATATGTGTGTTTAAAATTTATGGTTAAATTAGGTTATAATTTTGTTTGAGAAAAAACAAATGATCAAGTTTGGGGGTGTTTGATAAATGTATTTTGTACACTTATCTAAGCCATTAAATTAGAGTATTTGTTAATAATTTGGATGAGTTATAACTTAATTTTGTGTTGATTATGTTTATTAGGTTGAACTCAATGAAAAATGGTGGATTTGGAAGAAATGAATGAAAAAGTGAGAAAACGAAGAAAATTCAAAGTTCAGGGACCAAAGTTTAAACATCCAATAGTTGATTCGGACAACAAAACTATAATTGAAGATCATATAGGAACAATTGGATGCAATTGGAGATCAAACCAGTGAAATATAATTGAAGTATTTTCACAAATCAATTTCCAGCGAGAGAAGTTATGCTCCAGATTTTTTTTCTCAGCCCGAGACCCATTTTTAGGATAGAAAACGTTCAAATTTGAAAACTTGTATTTAATAAGAATTGTAGCCCTTCGAATTACCTTTCCAAGGTAGTTTGAATTAGCTAAATTGCATATCTGTAGGGAAAGTTATGGCTAAAATACCAAAAATTGCTCAGGTACAAGCGGGCAATTTATGGTACGCACGCGACACTCTATTTTTGCCAACCCGAGAGTCATTTGGTTCTACAGCGCATGCACGATAGTTATACCGGTGCACGTATAGTCCATTTCTACATATGAATCTTTAGTTTTCTTTCGCGATTCAAACTCTTTTGGAAACCAAATTGGACGGAATTTTGACCTATTTTCTGGCTCTTATAAATAAAGAACAAGGGCTACACATAAAAAGACTTCTCTTGCCTCTTCATACACAATAGTTTCATCAAATTCATCAAGAACAAGAAGCTAATTACTATATTTTGAGAAAGGAGATCGAGCCCTATCAAGGAATTGAAGGTCAATTATATCAAGATTTTGAAAATTTCAACCTTGAGCTTGATGATCAACTTCTTTTGATTTATTTCATGATTCGAGTGATATTTTTCTATTATTCTTTTTGTAATTTATATATTAACATGTTAGGCTATATTCACTTTTGTATTGGATGAAGATGAACCCTATTGACCCTAGAAAATGAGCTAACAGATGTCGGGTCTACTCATGCCAAGTCAAGTATGATTATGGCGCGTTCCTACAAGAGTAACGACGGTAGTAGGGAGAAAATGGATGCGGGAGGTACTTTGCAGTGAGAAACAAGAATGTTCAAGCTCTGGCGGATAAAACAAAGGCGATCGCACTAATAACAATCACTGAACAGAAACCCAACTAATATGTGTAGTGACAAATGGAAATATGCAGAAGGATAGATGAAATGTACGTAAAAGTAACTATTGTTGTGTATTGAAACTTGTATTCGATGAACATGTAATGAAAACAAGAAATATTTCACTGAATGTTTTGTATATAAGTTTCTTGAGAGTTCAAGAATATATCTCAAATGTATGATTGTTCCTCTTTTGATCAAACATCCAAAAACCCCCCATTTAAGTTACAAAGAGAACCTATTTATACTATTTTTGCCGACGTGGTGATCGTTAGATTAAAATCACATAGCCTCATCTCCCTAATTGGGATGTCACATTTTTATCTCTTCATGTAATTAATATATTGATAAGGAGTCAACTGCTCTATACAATAGGCTGAAATACTAACAAACTTTATTACAAGTTTTACATCAATCATTTCTAAGAGATCTTTAAATCTATTATAAGAGACAGCGTCGGCCTCGTGAGCTTCGGACGAGTTTGAGAGAGCCTCGGAGAAATCTTTAAGTACTTGAAGAAGTTCAACTCCTTTCTTCGTTTCCTTAGGCAGTGTTCCAACCTAAGTGGTGGTACTTCGTCCTTGAGGCAGTATTTCAGCATAGACCTCAGTTTTGTAGTGCAATGACTTCGATTTTGCTTAACTTCTTCATAATTTGACCTCATAGGTCTTCATTTGACTTTCTTGTTGACTATCTGCCTACATGGCACTTTCTTTTTTGAGCCTCAGAGGCGAGGCATAACAATAGTCCCCTAAATCTAAGCATGATTATTAATTTAATGTATGGACTTGAATGTAAAAATAAAAATAAAAATTTAGGGGGTATTTTACCACAACATCAGAACAATAGTCTGCCAAGTCTAGGCATGATTATTTATGTAATGCATGGACTTGAATGTAAAAATAAACATGATTTGTGAGGTTCCTTTGCAAGTGATGTCCAAAGTGGTTTACCTTAAGACTTCATCTTCTGGAACAATTCATGGGAAGGGGTGCCGAGTTGGAGTAATTTTGAAGTTGTATATCTGAAGGTCTAGCTGATCCAGTTGAAGTGAAGAGGGTTAAACCTTCATATGGCTTCGGAATTGATAATTACGAGGCATCTAACTTTTAATAAATTTGAGAAATACGAGGCATCCTTAATTATGGTTTCCCAATAATTTGATGTCGTAGAATGTTTTCAAGAAAAGATAGTTGAAGCAGTTCGTCTCTCAATACACGTAATCATCACCGTTTTTAATGCTCAATGATGGTTGTCTCCCACGTATTTTAGCAAGTTTCAAGCTCATGATGGCGCGTAGGTTAGACATTTTAATCTGGGTCTCAGAAGGTACTTAGTCAGACGTACTAAGTGGCTCAGATTTAAACTTTCAAATATCGGTCAAATGACCCGAATCAAGATCCAACGGTTGGGGTTCAATGGGTTTGCCTATAAAAGGTACAAACCCCTAAAAGAATTCCTTTATTTTCGCACGAATCTTTGCATTTTTGCTTTTCAAAGTTCTCAAATTTTCAAGTCTTCCCAAGAAATTTTTTAACTTTTCGTCTTTGAAATTTTTTCGAAGTGTTCTTTTTCTTCGAGTTTCTTTCCTTCTTCTTGCTATTTCTCATGAATTTCAGTGTTCCCCCTTTTCCACCATTTTAAAGAAAATCATAAGTATTTTTATTTTTCAGTTTTGTAGACATTTACACGAACTTGTAAATCAATGACTTCGTCGAATTCGAACGTAGATCTTAGTGAGTTAGCAAATGAGATGAGTTTAGAAATCACCAACACAGCTGACCTCGTTAGAGCTATTGAGGCTGGACGAGGTGCCTCAATTTTTTAGGGTAGTAATTGGGATGACAATATAGCATGGGGGTAGCCAAAATCCCATCCTCCGTAGATCCTACCTATTTAGTCAATCTTATGGATAAGTATAGAATCCCTTACGACGTCAAACTCATTTTCCCATCTCCTTATGAGCGAGCTTGCTACCCTAGGCAAAGTCTGGGCTCCTACCCACCTTGTTCCTAATGTCCCTTTGGTAGGTTCCTACTTCCTTTGGAAGGAGGCCTCCTTGGGCGAGGACATGACGTTGCATGTTTTCCAAACATTATACCAACCTCGATCTTTAGGAAAATGGGACTTTAACGTATTCTTTGTCCTTGGGGGTTGTACTCCCCTTTCATCGTAGGCCTGCCCTTTTCGGTCAAAGGATGGAAGGAGACCTGGTTCTGGGTTAGAATGAAGTGGTAGGAGTGTGAGGGTTACATTGTTCCACACATCAAAGTCCCGACCTCATACTTCGACGCCCGTGAGTGCATTCTTTGACGATGTCTGATACTTATATTTTTTATGTTTGTTTTGCAGGGTCGATCGAGTGGTTCGAGTTTACTGAGTGTGACTGGGACACTCTTACTGAGGTCTACAAGAAATCTTTGGACTCGCGTGACTTCAATTGTTTGATCCAATCGAGCTGCTTCTTTGAAGACATTGGTTTGATGGCAAGGACGGGTAAGATGTCTTTACACTTTTGTGCTTATCTTGACCTTTCTTTTCATAGAATTTGACTGACCTTGTTCATTTCTTGGCTTGTAGACAATTTTGATAAGAGGAGGCACCCCACCCCTGACATGGCCACAATCCTCGTCGCCACATCCACCTCAGGTAAAGGGATGAAGCCCTCATCGGCTGGAGGGAAGTAGGTGAGGGACAAGATTGAAAGGGTCAGTAAGGGGGCTAACTCTCAGGATGAGGGATGACCCCCTATGCCAAATAGGGAAAAGAAGGTTGTGGAAGAGGAACCCAAGAAGAGGTTTAGGATCTCGACCCCTAGTGGGATGGGTGGTT
Organism: Fraxinus quadrangulata; assembly: GCA_903798255.1. Taxonomy (NCBI): domain Eukaryota; kingdom Viridiplantae; phylum Streptophyta; class Magnoliopsida; order Lamiales; family Oleaceae; genus Fraxinus; species Fraxinus quadrangulata. The sequence continues at coordinate 19,438 of CAIGRB010119604.1, forward strand.
TAAAGGATGCCCCTCCCCTCCCGCTCTAAAGTCCCAACGGGAGAAAAGTTGTTAGGCAGCTCGATGGCTGCGGCCTCAAGGGGACAGAAGAGGCCAATGGTTGTGGAGTCCCAGAGGCAAGACCCTGCCAAAAAGGCAAAGGCTTCAAGTGACTCCATCACTTCCGAAGCTCCCAAATCCAAACCTACCTTGGCCAGAAGGACCGACGAACTTGAATCTGAAGCTCTTGCCCTTCTTCCTCCTAAAATCCAAACTACTACAACAACATTCCATAAGTACTAGACGGAGAAGTGGCAATCCTTTGTGAGAAAAAATGATGCCGTCAATTTTGTTGACACGATAGTGGCCCAGACGGGGAGGTCATTCGGCATGGCTATAGAGGTGGAGGCCCTCTTCAAAGCTTTTGAATAAAGCTTCTCAAGCTGAGGAGGCTACCCAAATGGCCAAGGCTGATGCTGAGGCTCTGAAGAAGGAGGCAAAGGAGTCTGTGAAGCTCGCTTCTACTTTGGAGGAAATTGAGAAGTTAAAGAAGGAGATCCACTTATCCCAAAGTGAAGTGGTCTCGCTTACGAAGTGAGTGGAGATGTCCAATGCTCATCATCAGGGTTTGGCAGTTGAAGCCTTAGAGAATGCAAACAAAGAGAATGTTGCTCTAAAAAAGTCAGTGGGGAAACTGAACTCCAAAGTAGGCTTGATTGAGGAGGTGGAGGCCACCAGGTAGGAGGCTAAAATAGCTGGTAGTGATGCTAAGAAATGTTTCCTTGCTAACTTTAATCTAATTGAAGTGTACAAGAGCTTCGCAAAGTACTACGGAGGTATGCTTACACGGACATGATTGAACTGTTGGAGGTACACACTGGAGGCTTCAACACCTCGGAGTTAAGAACATAATTTTTGGAGTATAAATCAGAGGAGCTTGAACCTCAAACTCTGACAGAGGGAAGCCAAATAATTGAACTCTAAGATGACACAGTTGAAGAAGCTACTGCTGAAGAAGTGGCTCCTGACGCCATAGTGCCCTTTGTGGCTCTTCTCTACCACCTGCTTAGAATAGTTCTCCATTTTGTACTCCTCATATTTTTCTTTTTATCCAAGTATAATGGCTTTGGCCCAAAAATTGCAAATATCTCGTTAATGAATGAAGTTCTTCTTTTCTTCAGCGCCTATGCTCATTTAATTATTATTTATGCTTTATGCTGATGTGCCATTATCAATCTAAACTACTTTTACTTTGAAAATTACATCGAACTTTAAATAATATTTACTTAATAATAACATTAGTCGTATAACAACTTTGAATGTTAGACAACATCAAACTCATGCAACATGAACCTTAGTAACATAATCGAAGTTACAAAATTTTACAAGTGCTAGTAGGTCATATATTTCAACAAAATTTAGAAGCTGAACTTATCGAACTTCAAATCTAAACTTAATTGAAGTTCTTTTAACTACTTTAGAGCTTGTTTAACAAGATAATCAAACATATGAGCTCAGACATATATAAGATCTAAGTCACATCAGACCCTTGCACATAGTATTTCGATAATAACTCAAACACTAAAATTTATCCAAGTGTTAGAAGGTCGTGTACTTTTATAAATTTCTGAACTTATGCGCATTGACTTCGTAGCTTTGTAACTTGTAATTTGCACAAGTATAGGCAGTTTACCTTGCCTTTCATTTTCCTTAACAAGGGTTGAGTGGTTCGCTCATGCTAAGGCTTCCTTAACAACTTTAGTTGTTAAAGGTATGCGCCACACTTCGTGAGTGCAGAAGTGGTCCTTCTTGGGATCTAGCTCCTCGTCAAAGTGCTCATGCTTCTCTTCATAGGGATATGTCATCTATGAAGAGGCTTTCCCTATGACTCTTTCTCACTAGGAGATATTTTATTTTTCTCAATTTGCAAACTTTGCATCCTTCATATGGGGTTGCACAGCTACCCATTCCGAGACATCATTGGCTTTAGCTAAGGGTGTGTGTAACACTTTGTGAGTACGAGGTGGTCCTTGTGGGATCTAGCCCTTTGACAGGGTGTTCATACTTCCTTGCACATGTACGGTTCGTCTATACAGGGGCATCATCCAGGGCTTTTAGCCTCTTGGGGTGTTTTACTCATGATCAACATAATAAAAGTTATTTTCATTGAATCTCAAACTGTATAAGCAAGATATTTACATTATTGATAATACATACACAGGTGTTCTACATTCCATTGATGAGGCTCTGTCTTTCCATTCACGTTCTCAATTCTGTAAATTCTGGGTCGAACCTCTTCATAGACGTGGTAGCAGCCCTCTCAGTTTGGACCAAGGGTTTCCGAGCCATGCTCTTTAGAGGATGGGACACCCTTCGAAGCACCAATTGGTTCAAACAAAATGAATTTTTTTTTCTTACTTTCGAATTGTAGTACTTTGCCATTTTTCTTTGATACACGGCCAATTTTGTTTGAGAATTGTCCCTCCTTTCTTTAAGGTGGTCAAGCTCATATCTCCTCATTTCTTCATTAGTTATTTTATTAAAATGCATTTGTCGAAGAGATGGCAGACCAACTTCAACAAGGGTCATAGCCTCGACCCCGTAGGCCATGGAGAATGGGGTTTCTCCTGTAGCAGTTTTGCTTGTGGTTCTGATAGCCCAGAGCACCTGAGGTAGTTCATCGACCCAAGCCATTTAGTTGCATCCAGTTTTCTTTTTAGCGTACACTTGATCATTTTGTTAACAGCCAAGACCTGGCGATTTGCTTGGGGGTGATGTAGGAAGGAAAAATACTTCTTGATGCTCAATTCCTCACACATGTTTCTAACTTTCTTGTTCTCAAACTGTCTGCCATTGTCTGATACAATCAAATGGGAAATTCTGAACCTGCAAATGATGTTCTTCCATAGGAACTTGTAAGTGTTGGCCTCAGTGATTTTGGCAAGTGGCTTTGCTTCTACCCATTTGGTGAAGTAATCAATGGCTTAGCTTCTACCCATTTGGCTTGGCTTCTACCCATTTGGTGAAGTTAGAGTTTTCTCTCCCTTTGGAAGAGGTCCTATAAGATCAATTCCCCATTTTGAAAATAGCCAAGGGCTGCATACAACATTCAACTCTTGAGAAGAATGCCTTTGAATAGTAGCGAAGCATTAACACTTGTCACATTTTCTAACAAAACTATTGCGCATCCTTTTTCAAGGTGGGCCAGTAATATTCCTGTCTTAGTACTTTCTGTACCTTACCACCCTCCAGTGTGGTTTCCACATATCCCTTCATGGATCTCCCGGAGACTTGTTCTTCTCCAATGCATCTGAACAAGGGCAGTGAGAACCCACGTTTGTATGGTACATCATCTTGAAAGACGAAGTGGAAAGCTCTCCTTCTGAGCTTCTGAGCCTCCTCATTTTCAGGGGGTAGGGTCTGGTCTTTGAGGAAAGATATTATTGGCTTCATCCAAGATGGAGTGTCCTCAACCTACATCACAGCCTCACCAATGAAAATAGAAGGTCCAGATGGATGTTCTATAGGCACGAATGTGAGCAGTTTAGAATCTTTACTCCTTACTAATTTAGACAGTGCGTCGGCATAGACGTTCTCAACGCGTGGGATTTGTACCAATTCATAACCAATTTCAGGTACGTTGCCATAGAATTATCCCTGGCCGAAAAATTACCATTAACCTGACTTACTACTAACTGGCAGCCACTGCTGATGACGAGCCTCTTTACATGCATTTCTTTAGCACCTTAGGCCAGCGAGGAGGGCCCCGTATTCTGCTGCATTGTTGGTGGCTTTGAAATCGAATCTTATGGCACAAGTAAGCTTATGTTCCTCTGGACTGACTAATACAACCCGTGCTTCTAACCCTATCTCTCCTGAGATCCATCAACTGATAGACTCCAAATTGGAGGTTCGATGGGTTCCATCACTTTTTCCATTTCTAGGATGGGGGTGAACTTTGCCACAAAATCTACTAGGGCATGGCCCTTGATGGTAGCCCTGGCTTAAAAAAATGTCAAACTCACTAGGTTCCATAGCCCACTTCATTAACCTTCTCGAAGCATCAGACTTCTACAGCACCTGCTTGAGGGGGATGTTTGTCAACACATATATACTATGGGCTTGGAAATATGGCCTCAATTTTCTTGAAGCTGTCACAAAAGAGGGGGCTAATTTCTCCATGTCTGGAAGGCGAGTCTCTACTACCAAAAGTGCTTTGTTGACGTAGTATACGGGCAACTGGTGACCATTCTCTTCACTTATCAAAACCGAGCTGATGGCCTCGGAATACACTGACAAGTACAACTGTAGTCGCTCGTGGTCCCTAGGTTTGGGGAGAAATGGAGCCTGTTCCAAGTATTTCTTCAGCTCTTGTAAGGTTGCCTTCACACTCCTCTATCCACTGAAACTTGTTTCTTCCTTTGAGGATTTTAAAGAAAGGTAGATATTTATCTGATACCTTGGAGACGAAGCAGTTCATTTGTACATTTCTAGATTCTCCCCTCACGTATGGGCCTCCAATGATTGTGTCGATTTCCCTGATAAACTCCTGGCCATCATTTGCTGGGAGGCTTTGTCTTTGTCTTTAACCTTCTCTGGGTCTTTCAAAGTCGTTGTCTCTTCCCCTTGGGTGGTCATTCAGTTGGGGCACCTTAGCTCAACGTTCCCAAACTGTTGGTATGCTTAGATATCTCTTCGGAAGTACCTTCTTCTTCCTTGATTCATATTTTGGGAGTGTCATGCGACGTCCCAACAGTTTTCCGTTCGGTGGCCATAGGATTGATGGTTGGTATAATAATCGGGTGCTTCATCCCTATTTTTAGGTTCAGCTCCTCACTCTCTACATCTTTCCCTTTGCGGGTGCCTCCAGTAGGGCTGATGCTGATGCATTTCAACATTACAATTTACTTCCTTATAGGCCAAAGTAGGTACTGCATTGAGTGTTGCTATAGCTAGTTATTGTCCATGATTCAGGGGTGCCTTGTGGTCCATCAAATGGGAAGTAGGACCTCTCCCCCTTTGCATTTGAGGAGGGGAAAGTCCCTGGCTGGCCATGTTACTATGATATCTAAATTCCTCATTGAGGATTTCTCGCCTTATCATTTCTAACAGGGCGTCAAGGTGGCGGGGTCCTTGTTTTGCACGTATCTTCAAAAGAGAATTTATGTCCTATCTTAAGGCAGTTAAAACTTCCCCATCTGTGACCTACACTCAACAGGTCATTTCATCAGTAAAACAGGATAAGAAACTTTTTAGCATCTTGCCATGTTGTTGTTGCATGTCTTGCAACCATTGAATGGGTCTTTCGCCCTCTTTGCTAGTAGCAAAGCACTTTAAGAACGTCCTTTTGAGGTTCGATGACCTTCGGATGCTATCTTTTGGCAACTTTGTATTGGTGATTTCAGCTCCTCCACTTAAGGTCAAGTGAAAGGTTTTGCACTTCATAGCTAAGGTTACCTCTTTCAAATTCATATGAGTTTTGAAGCTGTTGATGTACTTAGAGAGGTCACCTCTCCCATCATACTTAGGAATTTTAGGGAGTATGAAGTGATTCAGCATGGCATTTCTAATGGCTTGCGAAAATAGTGAATGAGCATAGTCATCATCAAGGTTGCAAGACCTCTATGGCTCATCAACGCACTAGTGTGAAGTGGTTTAGCATTGGGACATTCCCAATGGCTTGTGAGAATTGCGAATGGTCATCGTAGGCATCAAGGTAGCAGGACCTCTGGGGTTCATCAGAGCCCTCATCCTCCCTTTGGTAGGTTTGGAGAGGTGGTTCGGAGGGTCCTACTTCACTTATAGCCCGATCCATTCTCTCACGCCTATTTCTAGGGGGAGGGATCTGAGGCTCTTCATGTTAGGCAGGTTCTTGTCTTCCACATCAGAGAGGCTCTTGCTGCTTATTTCTAGGCACATGAGGAGTAGGATGGCCCTGCCTATTTCTAGGCGCATGGGGTGAATGAGCTTTCCTATTTCTAGGCAACTCGGGGGCTTATCTTGTCGAAGACACTTGCTGACCTCTGAGGTTGATCTTTTGGCTCATAGATCTGAAAAAAGTTATATGGAGCCTCATGGGGTCGTTCCGAGGCATAATTGGTTGATGTATCAACCTCCTTCTATTGGGGAGCTTCCATCCTAGTGGGATGGTATCCAGCCATTTGGCTGTACACTTCCTATTCTTCATGATAGTATTCCTGAGGGTCGCAGAATGCATTTTCACGGGCTGCAAATGGAGGAACGGGGTACCATTCTCGGCTATGCATGCTCATCAACATTTCATGCATGGCCATATTTTGCTGGGTTATACTTCTCATGATGGTAGCCATTGTGGCTATTTCTCTGGTAAGTCTAGCCACAACCCTGCCCTAGCCTATGTTGTGGGGGTCGTTGGCGAGTAGTTGGGACAACTCATGAGGGTTTCCCATCTTCAGGGTGTTCCCTCGTCCTTCGAGGTACACATTCATTACCACTTGAATTCATTTTTTACAAACACTTTTCTCAACAGATTTTCCTTTCTTCAAAGATCAAATAAGTATCGGATTTTTGGGTTCTCCAATGGTTCTTTTTTCAAGAACTCTCATTTCTCAAGGGTTGGAACTTTCTTACCAAAATACTTTTAACTGGCTTTTTCCCACAAAACCCACAAGTATTTTTGTGGTTAAATGTAAGATTTTCCACAGACTGTGCCAATCTGTTGACCTCAAAAAATACGCCAACAGATGTCGGGCCTACTCGCGCTTGTCGCTTTCCAACTGCATTCCAGGCTTTGTTTCTTCTAACTTAACTTGAATTAAGTACACTAAAATTGGTTCATCTTCCATCCCCAACATAAAACTTGGTGTTTAGCTTGTTAAGTTCAAACTCTTGGAATTCGTAGCTTGAACAAGTATATGCATGGTTTCATTGATCATATTTTCTCGTGATCTTGTCATTGGTTCATTTTCAAGTTAAGCCAGATCTTTGTAAGTTTGTTGCCATCCATGGATCATATCCAATATTATAAAGGTTCATGTGTTTCAACAATACAATTTGAATCTCTAAGCTCGAAAGTAGTTAGGTTAAAAGATAGTGTACTTCAATATATTTCTCTTAGTATTGTTTATGTGTCAACACTATACATATTGGATTTTATCTTATGTGGATAGTGGATTCAAGAATTAGAAACCCACTTTATATGAAATCAAGAGTGTTTTTATTGTCAAGTCTTTGACTTGATACAAAATAGATATATACAAATAATGAATATGGAGTGAAGGTTTATATGACTATTACATGTAACTTCTTGTTGCAAAGTGGAGAAATTGGCCTCCTATTAGATATTACGATAACATCAAAGACTCCATTAAACTTGATCTCAGTTATTGTTCTTTTAAGAGTGGTCTCTTACTCGAACTTCTATGCGATAGTTCTATTCGTACTCACGGTGGTCATATGTAATTATAGTTCTAGATATTTGTGCAATAGTTTTAAGGTTTTAAGTTGAGAAAACCATTCAAAACTGTAAGAGCTAAATTCCATAGAGTAAATCCTTTCGAATTTTATTGCGGGCTATGATTAAGAGAGATAAAGATAGAACTTCATATTTTTATTATATTTATAGATGGATTCATGCATTTCAGTTGTACCTTTGATTTTCTTAAATTGAAGTATTGTATTTAGACTTTTCTGAAGTGGAGTGGAAAATCAGATTAGAGAAGTGAAGACTTTGAAAACTATTTATAAGTGTGAATATCTATCACGAGAGTTTAATGATTTAGATAATAAAAACAAATTCTTATTCAGCCCCTGTTTGGTACACATTAAAATTTTCATTCTCATTCTTCTACTCATTTTCAACCACACATTCTTCAATAAAATAATATTTTTTATCACATCAATGACATTTCCTTCTTTTTTAACCACACATTCTCCATCAATCTACTATTTCCAAATACACTATTCCAAAATAATGTGGCTCAAAGACACTCTCGATTAACTATTCCTTATTCACCAAAAATTATATGGTATATTCGGTAGAAGGAATAAAGTATTGCTGAATATAATGAGGATTGAGATAATGCAGTCCAATATGTGTATTTATTTTTGGAAATAGGGTTGATTAAGTGCAACGGTCACTTAATGGAGTTCTCTCTATGTTAGTACCTTCACAATCGTATAGGCTTTGGACACGTAAATAACCAATTATGGATTATCTTAGACTTATGATCAACTGTGTAAGTATTTGGATTTTCCAAATGAGTTTGTTAAGAATGAGATCTCTCTAAGATACACATGATAGTTCAAAAAGGTACAAAATGTAACATTCAATATTTTTTTCCAAGTGGGAGAGAAAAGTTTGGAGAATATTATTGAAATTAATATTATGTGTATTAGTGATGTTTTGAATTCACAAGAGTTTTAAAATTCTGATTCAAGTGGAAGCAATGTCTCCAAGTGGGAGTAATTTATTTTCAATAATTCTTGATTTAGACAATTCATTACTTATATGGTACAAAACAAAAATTGAGAATAGTATGGAAGTATATGTATGGAGTAGAATTTCAACCAAATTTGGGATGTGGTGAAAGTTTTAATTGGACTTTATTGAGAGCATTTGGGTTCTTGAAAACTAAGTGGAAAACTAACAATTTTATGATAGATAAAGCTCATTCATTTGAAAAGGTTATATTCAATATGAGTGTATTAAGTTAGATAAACTTCTTTCATGACGATGAGATTCACTTTTGTACGCCTATGCTAGCCATAATAGTGAGATTAAATTTAGAGTTATATCAAATAGACATAGGGACTGTATTTCCATTCTCAATTGAGAATTGAATGAAGAGATCAACATGAATCGATTTGTAGGTTTCACGTTGAAGGCTTTTATAGTAATATGATAACTTTATAGTTACACTTGTAGCATAATGCAATCATCTTTATAGTGGTACTTATTTTTTAACAGGGTTTAAATCTATTTCAAATTGCATCATATTGATGAAAATCGTTGTATTTATGTTAAGGTATAGGAGGTTGTAATTTTAATTTTGATATTGATGATATTGGATTGGCTAAGCATGATAAAGAGTGTATAGAGACCATTTTTGAAATAGTTGTCCTCAATCTTTGAGATGATGGATATGAGTTTAGCAAATTGTACATTTGGTATTAAAAAGATTATTCTAGTCTTTTTACTATGTCACAAAAGTTGTATATTATAAATACTCTAGAATATTTTTAACTGTGGAATTGCTACCATGTTGATACTTCTATATCAAAAGACAACCATATAAGTCTCTATAAATGTCAAAAGACTCTATAAGTACACAAAAGAAAAATCCAGAAACCATACGTAGGACGGTTATAAGTTAGAAGTATGCTATAATGTATAATTACTCTAACATTTGTCATGCCATGGATCTAGTCAGTAGGTATCAATGTTGTCCTTATAAAGGATATTGTGATACAAGAGTTCTAAGGATGAGAGTTAATCGAGTACAAATAGTTATTAATGATACTAATTGTGAATATAAGATCCATGATAATTATATAATTATATCATGTGTTGAAGATTTCAAATATCACAATGGAACCAAACATTCGTAAAGAAAGTGTCTACACAATATTTCTACGTAAATGATGATCTGTAATCATATACTCTAAAGATGTTTAGAGATATACTTTTTAGTAATGTTGAATCTCTAAAATTACGTAGAATATGATTGTAACGCCCAGAAAATTTTATAGAAAAAAATTTATTTGTTCTATATGCTATATATTAATATCTTGAAAAGTTAAATGATTAAAGTAAAATATGTTTGAAATTCTTTTTATTTTGATCAAATAATTAGATTTTGATAGACAGAAAATAAGTGTATCGATATTGAACTCTTTTTGTAATTAGAAGTCTTCAATACGAGAAAAAGTTATTTTGCATTAAACTACATCAAGTTAAGCTTGATTAAAAAAGGCTTTGTAATTCCCACTTATTGTTTGAGTTTTTTGAATTGCGTATTCGTAAGATTAAAAAAGGCTTTGTAAAAAAGACATAAACTGTTTAAGAACATTTTCAGATTTAAGTGATCCACTTGTAATCCTCCTCCTCATTTGGAAGTCCTTTCGTTGAGCGTTATTCAAATTAATTAGACGAAAAACAATATTTCAAACCATTCCAAATTTAAGAAAATTCTATTTTTAGAAACTTTTATTTTGACAAAAATCATATTTTAGAAAATTTCAAATAAGATAAGGTATTTTCATAAGCATGAGGATTTTAAGGGTACTATTAAATTTTTAAAGTTTAAACATGTAATCATTGGTACACGACGCTCACTATTTGACCATTCTCCGATTGACCCAATGTATGAAATGAAATTTCATTCTTTTAGCATGATTATGAGTTTCTTGCTTCATGTTATATATTATTATAAGTATGTCAAAGTCAAGTATCCAAAACTTTTCAACTAATTGAAGTAATTTCGAGGACGATATTTGTAAATTCCCCAAAACTTTTATAGAATAAATTTATTTGTTTTATGCTATATATTAATATCTTGAAAAGTTGAAGGATTAAAATAAAGTATGTTTTAAATTCTTTTTATTTTGACCAAATAATTAGATTTTGACAAAGAGAAAATAAGTGTTTCAATATTGAACTCTTTTTGCTCAATACGAGAAAAAGTTATTTTAGATAAAACTACATCAAATTAAGTTCGATTAAAAGAATAATAGGTTAATAGAGTTAGTGGGGGCTTGCAATATTAATTAAGTAAAGTTATTTTCCTCTTTTAATTCCTACCACACGTGATTTTTATTTGATATGAAAACAATAGTGCAGTACAATTCAAATGTCACTTTTTGAAACCAAGTCCATGTTGGCCATGTGTCGTATTTTCAAATGTGATGATTATACTAGGAAACCAGTAGTAGAATATACTACTAACTCTACCATTTGAATCCATTTTTATCCAAATTTCTTGTATTACACGGTTTTCCAATTCTAGTTGCATACAAACTCAATTGGGAATTTAGTGCCTAGAACCACATATATGGCATGAAAACTCAAAAATTAGGCATTAGATTGTGGACAGTAATTCCCTTTCATTGTGATTGGGATTGAGACCATTAGAGAACAAGAAATAAATGTAAGGTGATTCAACCACATATGGATCTTAACATTCATCATTTCAAGTAAGAAACTTAACGTGAAATTCATGTTAAAATATTCTTCGAATTACTTCATACATACAACCCGAAATATTTGTATTCCAAAATCAAAATATATAAAAATGCATTCGACAAGAACATTATTCAATTCGAATTGCACAAAGTATAGACAGTTATTCAAAACATCTATAGGACTTTATATTGATTATCAATCATGAGCTACACCTACTTTGAACCTCCCGAAAAATAAGTCACAAACACATTTAAATGTTGTTATTCATTCAAATGGTAATTAAAACATTTACATCAATCAATCCAACACAACTTGAGAACTAAACGAAGAATATTTGAAATAGAATTTCACCTAATGGTACACATCATTGTATGCACATAAAATTTAGCATATCATGTTTTGATTACAAAAAACATATAATAATTGAGAACTCATCACTAAATATTGAAGTGCAAGAAAAAACTTGAAGATAAATTTTCATCCCCTTGAATGTCTTCAATGGAGTCTACAAGTGATTGTGGCACGACCCTGTCTCGAGTCACCCTAGTGGACACAAATGTGGCATACGCCAATGATGACTTCAAGCTAGATGATGGACCCACCACCAAGGCCACATAGACTGTTCTACGACTGATTGACTATTCTATGACTACAATATTGTTTTTAGAGATTTTGACAGAGTTTTCCCAGTAAATTGGACAAAACCAACCTAAAAATCAACAAAGAACCTCATATGTTCATTAATACCAAATATTTTGGAAACCATCAGTTCTACCAATACCACCACAACTAAATGAAAATGAAAACTAAACTCGACTGAGTACTTCTACTGCAAAACATCATGTCTACACATATGCATTACAAAGATTGTAACAACCCATCGACGAAGTGCACATCAAACAAAATATTAGACCAAGTGTTTCATAAACATGAGTCCCCAACTAAATATTACTTGCTATTATATGGTAAAAATCATACAACCTAATGATGGGTAGTCAGGCTCTTGACTTCAGTAGGCTTTCCAGGTATCTCAAATTCAGCGGCCTCCTGATAGGAAAAACATGACAATGGATTTGTTCACAAATACATATACTTTTTTTCATTTATGTATTTACTGAAAAATCTGGTTTATTATCTTACTGCATTAAGAAAATCTGAATCCTGATAATTTCTTTTAAAACTGAAACATCCTAAAATTATAAAATTCACTCTCTTTATTCTAAATAACCAATTGTAAAATATGTCAAGTATAGACAATCAGGTATCAACATAAATCTGTGTAAAGCTATCATTTCTGTAAGTTAAAATCATATTCCTGTAACTGAATAAGCTGAATTCTATATTCTAAAATGAACTATTATCTGATATTTGAAAATCTGTGAATCTACAACTAAATAAACATAAATGATATACTACTAGATAGTCACACCAAGAAGTACCCAATGAATAGCCCTACATATGTACAGAGTAATCTCGATGTACAAGGTAAAGCCATTCAAATCTGATAATTTGGTCATACATACGCAGAGCTGCCACAAAGGCTAATCACCCTAGTACACGGCCCAAAGCCTATGTGTGTACGAGAGTGGGTCCCAAAAACCTCTGATAATATAGTCATACACTGTGGAAACACATTCACATTAGTGCAGAGCGAGTAAAATCACTTAATCTGGTCAAATATTGTGGAAACACATTCACATCAGTGCAGAGCGGGTAAAATCACCTAGGTACTTTCTAGTGGTTTTAAAATGACTTTAAATATGTTGAAATATGTAATATGAATATAACATGCTAGAGAAATGATTTCAATGCACTGGATTTAACTTTAAAGGATCTGACTATAAAATTATTTGATTCTGGAAATCATGCTATCAAATCAAATATAGGAAATAATTAACTTCTGATATAATATAAATTTAATAAATATTTTTTTCTGAAAAATAAGCTTTTCCACTCACAAAATACAAGCTTGGCTGACAAACGTTTCCAATCTCCTCGTGACCACTTGAAATACGATATGAATAATCAATTAACTACTACCATAAAAAGTAGTCATATTATTCAAATACAAGCTCCTAAAACTTAAATCCACCATAATAATCAATTTAACAACCACCATAGCAAGTAACTTAATATTAAAATACAAGCTCCTAAAATTTAATTCCTCCATACTTGAATAAATTCCCCCACTTTCCTTTAATCAGTTGGAGCTAATATCACTTACTAATCCCTTTACTAATGACTAATTCGTCAACATAACCTTCATTCCGAGCATAAATGTAATTACCCACTTCAATCTAGTGACAACTAGTAACTACAATTCACCCAATTAGATTTTCATCTTGTTCCATAAATTCATACTTGCAAGTAATTAATTCATTTCCATCAATTATCCTTCATTCAAGAACATAATTAAGAATTCTAGGGTTTGCCAAAAATAAAATTCCTTACCTTAATGCAAATGGAAGGTAATCAAGAAACTTGAACTAGAAATCATAATATTTTCCCTACATTGGAAAATTCAAACAAGTTAAAAACCCTAGAAAATTGACATAATATATTCATTTATCTCTTGAAAAAAATAAGATAAATTGAACTCAAGATTGAGGAAATCAATATTTACTCATTTTCTTCCCTTTTCTTCTTCTTATTCTCTCTTTTTTTTCTCTTCTTCTTTTTCTTTTTCTCTTCCCTTTCTTTCCCTTCTGCCCATTTTCTGCTTCTGCGTGCGTGTGTGGGAAAATGAAAATGGGTTTTCAATTGCCAAGTGGACTTTTTGCAAAGGAAGTCCCTTCACTTCCAAGGATATATAAGTAAATCCTCAACTTCAAATATAATCCATCTTAACTCTTATATATTATCAATTGCAAAATAAACCCCAAGAAAGTAATTTGTTTCATCTAAGTCCCATTTTACTATGACTTTGACAATTCCACTTTGACTTTTGATTTTAAAAAAAATGGGTTGTAACATTTTGTTTCTCCTCACTTGAAATCTTCAATTTGTAATAAAGATTCTTGGATTTTTGTATATAATGTCTTTTTCTCTCCAAATCTCTCTTCTCTTCCTTGCAAGATGAAGAATAATACCTTTAGGATCCAGAATTTGGTTAAATTCGTGTTGAACCATTTATGCTACGATTGCACAAGAAACGCATTGGACGTGTTGTTGACAAATGTACTCCTCTTGTGATCATTGTGTTCTCTTTGCACTCGAGACCCCTTTGCACAATTGGGACGTGTCATGCATGTGTCATACTACAATTAAATGTAGTATTATTAATTAATTTATATCGAGATGTATCGTGCATGTCTTATCCTATCCTACCTATATATACTAAGAGAGCCACTTTGTGCAGCACTGTTCCTAAAAAAGATATCATTCTACTGTTTGCAATTTTTTCTTCCTCCAAAAAATGACATTGTTCTCCTTCTTTCCTACTTTTCTCACACGCCAAATTAAATGCCTTTCAGCTTTTATAGTCATTTCCAGCATGGAAAAACCACTCCCACCTTATCTTCTCTCACACGTCAAATTAAGGGTCCGTTTGATTGTAATGATGAAATTTGGGTGGAAAGAAATTAAATTTCAGGAAATTAAATTGCCTAGAATTCATTTTACTAGTAATTGTCAATTAATTGTATTTGATTAGTATAATTTTCCACTTGAAAAATGTTGAAATTTTGGATCTCTTGGTTTTCGTTTGGCTTTTATTTTTCTCTGGAAATTGTCCATTACAGGGAAAAAAATTTTACACTTGGAGATAGAATTTGTTTCCATTGTCCAAAAAAAAAAATTGGAAAAAAATTTCTCACCAAAACCATGAGAAAATGATTTCCTCAAAAATCAAGAATTGTACTCGTGTGGGGCAAAAGGGGGGAAATTCAATTGCCAAGAATATTTGGCCAATCAAACATGTAATTTGGGTGGAAATGAAATTTCTTTTCCATTTTGCATGGAAAATCACCTCAATCAAACATGACCTAAATGTCTTTCACCTTTTACAATTCTTTCCCATTCCCATTCTCATTCCCATTTCCTTTCACTATCTTTCCCTTTCTTTGAGTAAAGCTCTCGCCACCAGCTCCACCATGTATCTCCGAGTAGCAGTAGCACCAATGTTCCATTATATGTACATACATATACAAATAGTGGGAAAGAGAGAGATAGAGAAAGAGAGAGACTGGGTCAGGGGATAGAGAGGGATTAAGGATTAGGGTTTACATGAAACCCACATTCTTCTTCTCTCTCTCTACCGAAAATGGCTTTCCAATCGCAAACAGGCTTAGATTTCTCTACCAAATAAGCGAACCGAAAGGAGGAATTGCACGAACCTGGATTCTCTGTCCTTGCTAGTTTTTTTTTTTTCTTTTTTTGGAACTACCAATGTTTATAGCACTGACAACCTCACAACTAGAAAATGGTATCAACGATGGAGAAAGAGCAAGAGAGTGCCAGAGGTTTGTGGTTTCTGCTGGTTACCCACCCGGATGTAATTTGAAGCTTCCAAATGGTGGACAGGAACCAAAAAGGGTTCATAGAAGAAAATGAGTTCTAGGAAGCCCTCTCTTCGAATTACCAAAGGTTCAGCTGTTGGAACGTGGATGCAGAATTATCCAGAAATTTAAAAAAAAAATCTTCAATTTAATAAATAAGACCATCTAGATGTTCACGTGTAGGTTATATCAAGATATTCGAATTTTTACCTAAATTTGATGATCAATTTTATAACTGGATCTGAATCACAAACTTTCAGCCCTTTGGATCGCGAACTTCCAGTCTTTTAATTACAAGAACTTGATACTTTAAACCTCCAAATCTTTTATGATATTCTCCAAAAAAAATCAAGACTACACCAGTGAGTAGGCACCTAATTTTGGATTGGACAATAAGAAAAATATGATTTTTCTCACTTTTTCTCTTTCTCCAAATTTGAACAATATGGAATTATGTATTATGATTGTTGCAGGATTTTTATGTCCATCTAGTCTCTATTTATAGAGATAAAGATGTTCCAATCCATATAGAATAATAATTTCAATATCAAATAAGAGTCTTAATTAAAATCCAAGTATGAGTTTTAATTAAAGTCTAAATCTAATTAGTTTACATTTAATTATATGTGTAGTACTAGAATTTCAACTATAATTATAATTAAGTTACAACTTGTATAGTAATTAAAAGTAAGTACAATACTTTATTGTAATTACAATTAAGTCCAAAATTATTATAATTACAGTAATTAAGTTCAATTACTTTATAGAGTTACCACATAGACTTGATCGAACATGTGTTATTCAAGCTCCAATAATTAGATTTTGTTTCTTTTCAAAACCCTTAGATTCATCCATAAAAATCTTTTCATCAAGTTCACCATACAGAAAAATAGTTTTAACATCAAATTGTTCAAGTTCCCAATTAAAACTAATAGAGGTATACTCAACAACTGGAGAAAAGATTTCATTATAACCTACCCCTTCTTTTTGTATGTAATATTTAGCCACTAGTCTAGCCTTAAACCTTAAAGCCTTTCCTTTTGTGATTTCATCTTTAATTCTGAAAATCCATTTACACCCAACGATAGACTTGTCTTTTGGTTTTGGGACTAACTCCCATGTTTCATTTTTATTGAGGGAATTTATCTCTTCTTTCATCGCTTTCACCCAGTTCTCAGATTGAACACTCCTCAAGGCTTCTTNCAAGATTCATATGGTTTCACAATAATACGCTATTCTAGAACCCCAGAATTCCGTGAAAATCATGTTCTCAGTTCAAGGGAAGAAACTAGAATATGAGTCTGGGTACAAGTGATTAAATAACGCAACAACGTTCAACAATTAAGTCTAAAGACAACAAATAAATAATTTCACTTAGAAATTAAACAGACAATGGCAAGTAATCTTAGATTCTACCAACAAGCAATGACAATCCCCAATCCTAATGATCACCCCACATGATGATCTGCTAGTGCGATAATGTAAAGGTTTCACCAATTTACTAGAGCTGACAAGTTCTGTAGTCCGTAAATAGGAGAGATGAGAATTTACTATTTTAGGGCCGTGATTTTGGCCTAAAGTAATTCAGCAAATATATATGGCAATTTCGACCGTCGACCCACCAAGGGCAAAATGGTCCAACTTTTGCTGCAGTACTTGAAACGAAAAACTAACAATACACAAATGTTAGAAATGTCAAAATGAAGATTTTGTCTGAAGACACCTTCATCAGAAAACTGCCCACACACGCCACCTCCAGAGCACCCACGCGCCGCCGCCAACCACCACGGGCCGTCGCCAACCACCACACGCCATCCAGTCACCTTCTCCTCCTCCTATAGAGTTCAAATCTAGCCTCAGTTTCTTTTGTAGGTTAGCCGTTTGTCCAAAAAATGGATTTGCATGTATGTCCGATTTTTGTAAAAAACATCATTGTTCTTTTGCTTTAGCTCCGTTCACTGTTCTTCTTCCATTTTTTCTTCAGATTTTGATTCCCCACCAAGCTCTGATAACAATTGTTGATTCTAATTCCACCTACAATTGAACAAATCAACAATAAGTTATGGAATTATAATAAAAGAAATCAAATGAAGAAACTAAATTTCAAGAACAATTAATTCCCTTTCTCTTAGGCTTAGAAATTCTTTAATCCAATATCACAAAGGCAACACCAATTTGGACATCTTGGAAGTAGAGAGCAAAGGCTGAAAAGATGAAGCAGATAAATTGGCACACAAAGGCACGGTGAAATGAGGAAGAAGAAGTCAATTTCTTCAGCTTTTTTGGTGTGATTAAATAAGAACACAAGACTCCAATTTATAGGCAAAATGGACAAACTAATTTTTAGATTTTTCTCTCCAAGATAGAATTTAAGAAGATTGAAATGGTTACCAAGGATAAGAATATCATAATCATCTAACTTCCACGTGAAGAAAATAGATAGAATTCTCAATTCAAATTATCTCCACAATTAAGTATTGATAACCTACCCCAATGTGCTGATTTCCTTTAAATATCCAACAAGATTGAGCTATCATTTGTGGTGTGGATTTTAATATTTTTCAATCCCGGGCTTATAGCCTATGAAGATAAACGGGCCACGATTTTTTATGATTACCTAGTGNCCTATGAAGATAAACGGGCCACGATTTTTTATGATTACCTAGTGATTATTTGGGTATTACTAAAATACCTAACAACTCTGATTATTAAAAATGTTCTTTTTTTTTTTTACAACTCTATTCAACAAGTCTAATTTCAAATCCTTAAACAATCTCCCCTTAGTTTTATGGTTTCCCTACCATTTCTAAATTAGAGATTCATTCAAGAAAACTAGTTCAATGACCACTCTAGAAAGTAGACGGCGATTGTTTCTCATATTGCTGGAATAATGCATTGGAACCCAAAATTGATATAACCATGGAGAAAAAGAAACATAGACGATCGATGCATTTCAAATATGAAAAGCATGCATGTGAAGGCACATAATTAAATAATGAGTCGAATGTGAAAATATTCATTCATTTCCCACTTGAATTGGTTTTGGAAGATGAAGATTCTTTTGTTTTGGACATCTGCAAATATTAAATAGATGAATTTTCAGTTCGAGTTTTATGGATAAATAAAGTACAAAGTGTTATATTTTGTCCTGATTTACAGAATATACATCGAGTACCCCACAGAGAAAAAGCTGAGACGAAAGATGAAAAATTCCGACCAAAGAATGATGTTTACGTGCTTCGAAAATCAAGAAATGTAAACATGATAATTTCATTCTGTTGTGATTTTGAAATTACTGCTAAAAATTATCTTTAAACTTTTCTTCCCTTCGGAAATTGTGGAGCTTAGAGTTGTGAACTGTTGTGAATTTACTTAAGTAATTTTTCAATTTCCACAACGGATCTACATTGTACTTAGAGAGAAACAATGTTTAGAATAATACTTTTGATGAATTCAGCAAACTCCTTTACTAAATTTTAGAACACAAACAATCACATTTGCAATCCACAGTTGTCCAATTATCCAGCTTTCAATGAAAATCTACACATGGAACAAGAATGAGAAAAAATCAGGATTTTTCTTTTCTTATGCTAGCAAGACAATGAATTATGTTTTGTTCTTTTTCGAAACCTTAATAACTTATTAATATAAGTTCAAGTGAGTTTGGCCCATCCCTTGAACTTAACCCAATCTAATATTTAATTAATTCAATTCGGTACATGAATTAATTAATTCAAGCCTATTAACAAGTAACTCAATTAATAAATTGTATAGTACTTGTTAATTAATTAATTGGAATCTCATTCTTCTGGTTCTCCTTTTGTGTGTGAGCCATCAGATTCACGATCACGATACCTAACAACGTGATTTATTATTTTTGATCTAATAAAAAATGATAAATTAAAATACCCCTTTTTTTAATTTATCATCAATTTACATGTGTCGTCCTATATTGACATCTAGCAATGTGTGGTAATACATGTGACGAAAAATGTCAGTGGTATGTGTCAATCTCAATATCGATCATATCTTTCATCCCACTATTAATATAAGTCGAAAACTCATTTTCGACTTATGAGTACACTTTGGTTAAGGATTTATTATCAACTTAATTAAATGAAATGTAGATAATATTACTCTTTCTATGTAAGAGTGATGAATCATATATTAATCATTCACAACCTTCATACGATTTTTGACATATCCGAACGATATTGTATTAGCGACCCTTGGCAGAACAACATCAAATATCACCAAAGTATGATTGTCCTTATAAGGCACTTTGATGACCGCGAGTTAAAGGACCAATTCCACTATCGAACTATAGAGATTAACCACTGACACTCAGATAGTTATCCATGTGGAATCTCCCAACGGGTCTCCAATATTTTATTATATAACAACACATTGACATGTTCATTTAAGAGTCACCACACTTTAACTTGTGAGATCAACT
>CAIGRB010119615.1:0-17288 GCA_903798255.1 Fraxinus quadrangulata
ATTTGTGTGTCCATAAATGAACAAATTTGAGTTCGGGCGCAATATTTTGTTGGGATTACGAGATAATGATTTGTATGTACATATAAACTATATCGAACAAGTTGAGATTGGCTCACTCACACGAAAAATTGCCTCAGACATTTTGGAGTGTACTAAGATGAGATACAGTGATCATGTTGTGTACATGATCTAGTCGCTTTGATGAGCTATTAAGAAGAGGTTACAACAAGTAATCGATATAGAATTCGTTATCTTTTAGACCTGTTTTATAGCCACATCAAGTTCTTGATGGGAGAT
Source organism: Fraxinus quadrangulata (assembly GCA_903798255.1). Taxonomy (NCBI): domain Eukaryota; kingdom Viridiplantae; phylum Streptophyta; class Magnoliopsida; order Lamiales; family Oleaceae; genus Fraxinus; species Fraxinus quadrangulata. The sequence goes on from CAIGRB010119615.1 coordinate 298, forward strand.
TGCTTAGAGGAATAAATACAAGGAGAACTCAAGTTAAGTATCGGGAAGTACTTGAACTAGGATCTCTATAGTGTTATTTGTTTATAAAGAATATGACATACACCCTAAGCAAATGAGCAAACATTGTAGCACGCATTTCATAAATACTCGAGGGATCGAAAATACTTAAATTAATGTTGAAAAATGAGTTTGGAGTATAGCGAGATGTAATGTTCCTCTAATAGAACTACTATATATTCCTGACAGGTTTATAATACAGTGAACTCCAATAAGTACTCGTTGGTAACACAACATATTTACCGTATGAATTTTTGTGAGAAAGACCTTGCAAGGATCTAATGTATAATATTCATTATCACTTGTGATTTGGGTTAAGCCCATAATGTACGAGTGGGAGATGTTAGAAAATATGGGTCATGGGTCACCCATGTGAGGTGACTCGACAGACAAGATATTAAAAGGGTTGGAGGGAATAGTTTGAACTTGAAATTCAGACTTACAACTCATATAACTTCGCTTAACTCCAAACATGGGCTACCCGACCGACAAGACATTAAAAGGTTTGGAGAGAGTGGTTTGAACTTGAAATTCAAACTTACAACTCCCATAACTTCCCTTAACTCCTATGTAATCTCTACAATATTGTTTAAGACAAATAGAAGAAAATATGGCAAAAATAAAAAATAAAAAATAAAAAATGGTGAAATTCGTATGAAAAATATCATCAAAATTAAAAGACATCTAAAATCATTATTTTGGCATAAAAAGTAACAAAACATTGTACTTAGATTGTGGCTAATAATCCCCTTCCATTATGATCGGGATTGGGACTAACGGAGTGCAAGAAAACTGTGTATGGAGTTTTGAAAAGCAATATGATTCAACCATTCAAAAGATTTTGGAATTCATCATTTCAAGTAAGGATTCTTAACCCATAATTTATGATTATGCTTTTTCTGAATTTCAACAAGAGAAATTTATTTATGTAATCTAGGACAATCACATTTTCCAACACAGTTTTCTAAGGAATTTCCTAAAGCTGATTATACTAAAGGTATTTATTATGTATCTACTTTGATATGCATTTAATAATTTTAGGATTAGCATCTCACGATGATGGCTATAAGTTTTGGCACTTTACATGTCTTGCTATTCCAATTGCAAAAGTAAATTTCCAAAGTCAGGCTTCTAATGCTCTTTGTCGACCATCTCTTAAAAGGAGCAAATGAAAATTCTCCATCTACTTTATTAGTTCAATATGGGAAAATAGTTCGTCACCAAAAAAAGTATATTCCTCCATATGTTCCTGTTGCTCCTCTTCATATAAAATGTCAAGGAGTCTGAATCATTTCAACTGTTTGACATAATCGAACTTGGTAGTTTTGTTATTTTGAATTTTTTGTGTAGTTGCTATGATTAGGCCACAGTCCTCCCAAAGCATATCATGTAATTACATCATTTTTAAATTCTAGCTCACTTTATTATGGTTGTGTTCTTTTGCACCTATCTTGATTGTGGCTGTTGGTCGAGGTAAAGTTCTGAGAATCTATCTTTTTCTTTGGTGTAATGAGTCTCAGTTTTTTCTTATATATCATTACTTATTAGTGTACTTAAGAAAACCCGTGTGGCTGCAAGTATATTAACTTTTGTGTAGTCTGCTTGTCATTTTGCATAAAATGGTATGACGTTATAGATAAGTGAGCTTGTTAGGTTTTATTGTAATTGGTAAATCTGTAACAAAAATGATTAAAATTAATATGATGTAAAAGTCAAAGAGTAAATTGCAATTTGTTTAAGTTGAGTTATATAGGTTCTAGGGTTCGAGTATGAAAAGAGGAGAAAAATGACGCCGCAATTTCGCTAGCTTATCGTCATGTCTTCGCTTGAGTGGCAGAAATAGAGACTTTGTCCCTCGCCTATCGCCTTGTTATTGCTCGCCTGTCGCTAAGCCCTCGATCGAGCAATAATGTTATTCAAAAAATTTTGTTTCGTATTTTTAAGGCTTTTTATATGACCCAAACAACCTTAAACCTATAGTATAAATACTGGCACGCCTCCAAACGAATTTATATAGGTTGAACATTGTGAAAAACTTCATATTACTACCTTCAAGGCATTCAACCTCATTCTTGATTTCTTCATTACATTGCACTCTGATTTTCATACTTGATTTTTTCTTTACATTGAAAAACATCATCATTTCTTAAACCAAAAATGAAACAATTACTTCCAAAACATGCATCAGAGTTCTGAAGATCAATGGAAGGTGACTGGAGTTTTAGTTGTTGGAGAGCATAGAGTTCTACGTTGATCTATAGGAGATAGAGGAATTCATAAAGTCAGAAGTTGGTGCAGAAGCACGCAATCTAAGAGGGTTTTGAAAATTATAGTCGAGAATTGGTATAGGGGCACGCAATTCAGTAGGGCTATGGAAATTATAGTCATGAGGTCGAAAAGTACTAGTGGTAGTCGTGTTTAAAGAGTATAAGTTTAAATTCGTTTATAGTAGATTATTACTGGCTTGAGCTCGGAGTTTTTACCCAGTTGAGGGTTTCTACGTTATCATTTCTTGTGTTAATTACTGTTTTTCATATAACTGTTGCAGTTCAACATAGTAAATCTGAATTGATTGATTAACCATTTAGAGATAATTAAAAGTGACATGTTGCTTTTTAATTATTAGTTTTAATTTTGCATAATCACATATTCACCCCTTTTTCTAGGTGTAATTTAGGTCGAACTACGTAATTTCAATTGGTATTAAAGCCACATTTTGATTCCTGACCCATAATAAATCTAGATGAGTTAGTCACTATCCGTGCCTTCATTTTTTGACAAAAAAACTATGCATACTGGAAGGTTCGAATGAGAGCATTCTTTAAAGCCTTAGGTGAGCATATTTAGATTAGTGTACAAAATGGTTGGTCGCACCTTCATCTACTGTTGTAGGTGTTTTTACACATATTGATATTTCTCTTTAGACTAAAGATGAATTAGTTGAATGCAATTGGAATAGTAAATGGCTTCATGCCCTGTTTATGGCTGTGTCTGTAGAGGAGTTTAAGAGAGCGTTAATGTGTGAAATTGTAAAAGAAGTTTGGGATATTTTAGAGACCACACACGAGGGAACCAAAATCGTTAAGAACTCTAAACTACAAATATTGACCTCTAGATTTGAAAAAATTAGAATAAAGGATGATGAATCATTCGATGAATTCTATGCGAAGATTAATGACATAGTAAACTCTAGCTTCAACCTAGGTAAGAAGATCACTGATTCCAAAATAGTTCGAAAAGTCCTTCAATCCATACTTGAGAGGTTTAGACCTAAGATTACAGCTATTGAAGAGATTAAAGACTTAGATACTATTAATATAGAGAAATTTGTAGGATCGCTTCAAACATATGAACTCACCATATCTCAACCGAAGAAAGTTAAATCTATAGCCTTGAATAATGCTAGGGAAGATGAGAGTGAGTCTACTAACACTGAGACCCGTATGGATGATGAGATAGCCTATTTGGTAAAGAAATTCCAAAAGGTTTTTATGAATGGAAGAAAACCTCGAGAGAAAAAGAAGGATGAACCAAGTAAATTTTTGAAAGACAAGCGTGACAAGTCAAATACTAGGAGTTCCAGTAAGAAACCTGTTAGATGTCGTGAGTATTAGGGTTTTAGTTACTATAGAAATGAATGTCCGAGCTTTAAGAAAAACTTAAATAAAGGAAGGAGTAAGGCATTGGCAGTGTTTCTAACCGATGATGAATCTAACTCAAGTGTTTAGAGTAATATCTATAGCAGTGAGGATGAAAAGAACTTTATGGCATTTACGTCTGTAGTTAAGAATGAATCTGACAAGGATAGTGAGAAGGTAGAAAATAATGAATATAGTTAGAATTCTAAAGAAGACTCTGAGGATTAGATAGACATTGGTGAGGCATACAGATAGTTATATGATAAGAGTCTTAAGATAAAGAAAATCAATAAAGCCGTGTTGACAAAGGTTAATGAACTTGAGATTGAGAGAGAAAAACTCAGAGTTGATCTTTAGGATTCTATCAAAAATCTAAGTGAGTTGAGACTTGTCAATGAGAACCTAGAAGCTAAGGTTAAAACCTTAACAAGCGAACTAGAAAAAAAAACTGAGACTTACCTTCGTTCATTCTTAAATGGTTCTCAAAACCTTGATAATTTGTTGGGGATGAACAAACCAGTTGGGAATAGACAAAGTTTAGGATATGTTCAAACTAATAACACACCGCCAGTACATCCAAGACCATGTTTGTCCCTACTACCAACAAACTTAAGAATGTTACTATTACTGAACCTAATGGAAAGAGTATCTTAGGATCTAGGCCTATTAGACAATGTAGGACTAATTGACCTATACATCACTATAAACCATCGCGTAGTTTTGAATCTAGGTTTATTTATACTTGTCACAATTATGGTGCATTAGAACACACAAGACCTATGTGTCATAAACTTGCTACTAGAAGTAGAAGTCAGGATATCTTGAGTAAGGTTAGCTTCCTCGCCAATCAGGTTAGCCACTTAACTGAGATGATGACACAATTTACTCGGATTACATCTACTTCTAAGAAGGTTTGGATTAAGAAAAATGATCTTCCTAGGTCTAATGAACAATTGAATTGCTATGTTGCCCACATTGCTCTAAAAGCTCAAAATAATTCTATGTGGTATCTTGATAGTGCTTGTTCTAGACGTATGTATGGTAATAAAACCTTGTTCTTTACTCTTGATGGTAGGAATGGTGGTATGATTACTTTTGGAGACGGGGCTACTACACCTATCATAGGTAAATGTACCATCAACAAATCTGGATTACTTGATATATCAAATGTGCTTTATTTGAAAGGTTTAAAATCCAACTTGTTAAGCATTTGTCAAATATGTGACACTGATTTTGAGGTTAGTTTTGTCAGAAAAGGTATACTGTGTATGATTCTATTGGTGATGTTGTTTTCGAAGGTGTAAAAACTTCTGACAATTGTTATGGAGTTTTTCCTAATTCCAACTATGTGTGTAGTAGTGCCAAGATGGATGTGACTAAACTGTGGCATCAACACCTTGGTTATATGAAGTATAAGAGTTTGTCTAAGTTAGCTAAGAATGAACTTATTAATGATTTACCTAAACTTGAAAAAATTGAAAACACTATATGTGGACCATGTTAACAAGGTAAAGAGCTTAGAGTAAATCATAAACAAACTTCTAAAATCTTGACAAACAACCCACTAGAATTACTCTATATGGACTTAATGAGACCATCTAAGACCGAGAGTCTTGGTGGTAAATGCTATATTTTGGTTGTGGTAGACGATTTCTCTCGATATACATAGATTGAGCTATTGAGAGAAAAATTTGAGGTATTCAGTCTTGTTATATGATTATGCAAAAAGCTTAGAAGTAAGAAAGACTTTACCATAACTAGAATTCGTAGTGATCATGGGAAAAAGTTTGAAAACTCTATTCTCGAGAACTTCTGTCTGGAGGAGGGAATCCAACATGAGTTATTCTCGCCGATCACTCCATAACAAGATAGAGTAGTTAAGAGGAAAAATTATGTGCTTCAAGAAATGGCTAGAGTCATGCTACATGGTAAGGGATTAGCTATGCATTTCTGGGGTGAAGCCATTAACACTGCGCGTCACATAGTGAATAGGGTTTACCTTAGATCTTAAACTGATAAGACATCGTATGAGATCAGTAAGGGTAAAAGGCCTACTGTCAAGTACTTTCGTATTTGGCAACAAGTGTTATATTCTAAGAAATAGAGAGAATTTGGGCAAGTTTGACTCTAAGAGTGATGAGGGAATTTTTATAGGATGCTTTAGAAATAGTCGAGCATATCGAGTATACAATTCTCATACACGGATTGTGATGGAGTCCATCAATGTCGTGGTAGATGATGCTTGTAGTGAGTGGGAGATTATAGGAGATTGAAAATAGTTAAATCACTCGAACATAGATCGAGTCACGATAACTGAACTTAAATAAACTTCAATTCCCGATCCCTCACACGCTTCTAAAGGCGTAGATACATCCAATATGGAGTCCTCACCTAATGATAAAACTAAACCTCCTGAGGAACCTTCATCTAGAGTTAAGACTAATCATCCTAAAGTAAATATTATTGGGGATTTAGATGAAGGGATGAAACTTCGTTAGAAGGTTTTAAACAAAGTGACACTTGCTAGTTATGTGTTTCAGATTGAGCCTAAGAAAATTGAAGATGCCCTTACTGATGAATGTTGGGTAAATGAGATGCATGAGAAACTAAATCAGCTTGTGAGAAACAACGTATGGTATTTAGTCTGTAGGCTCGATGATTGTAATGTTATAGATACTGAGTGGACATTTAAAAATAAAATCGATTAACAAGGTACCATAACTAGGAACAAGGGTATGTTAGTTGCCTAAGGATGTACTTAGGTTGAGTGAGTTGACTTTGATGAGACTTTTGCCCCGATAGCTCGACTTGAATCTATTAGAATTCTTCTGGCTGTTGCTTGTACTTTAGGATTCAAATTATATCAAATGGACATCAAGAGTACCTTCTTGAATGAAATACTTCAAGAGAAAATGTTGAACAATGGAAATGATTTATTGATCCTAAGTTTTCATATTATGTGTATAAATTGAATAAAGATTTATATGATCTTAAACAAGCTCCTAGAGCTAGGTATGATAGACTAACTACATATCTCATGGAATATGGTTTTCGAGAGGTGGTGCAGATACAATTTTATTCATTAGACACATTGAGGAAAGCATTACCATAGCTTAGATTTATATTGATGACATTATTTTTGGTTCTCCTATTGATTCATTTGCTTATGAATTTGCTGAATGCATGCAGCAAGAATTTGAGATGATCCTAAGGAATCCCACCTGAACTCTGTGAGATGTATCATTAGATATGTCAATGGAACCGTATATTATGGAATCCTACATTCTCCGAATTCTAATCTTGACCTTGTTGGCTATTCCGATGTCGATTGGGTTGGAAATGTCGATGACTGAAAAAGTACTTCCGGAGGCTATTTTTTTGTTGGTACTAATCTTGTAGATTGGATGAGTAAGAAACAAAATTTTATCTTATTTCCATGGCAGAGGCCGAATATATAGCTGCAGAAAGTTGCTGCACTCAATTGTTATGGATGAATCAGATGTTGAGTGACTATGAAGTTGAACATGGTACTATGACTGTGTTTTGTGATAACACGAGTGCCATCAATATTTCCAAAAATCCCATTCAACACTATTAAACCAAACATCTTGATATCCAACATCACTTTGTTTGAGAGCTTGTAGAGAATCGTGTTATAGCTCTTGAATACATCTTTACAGAAAACTAATTAGCCTACCTATTTACCAAACCATTAGATGGTTTGTAGTTTGAATCTCTTAGGAAATCCATTGATGTTTGTGTACTGCTTTGATTGGGACTTAGTTGCATACATGTAGTGCTCATAGGATTCATTCATCCATCCATTCATGCATGCATATCATTTTCTTTACGTTTGTTTTATTTTATATATATAAAAAATTACCTATGGACATTTTATGGTGTTCTTATATTTACTTTTGTGAACGAGTAGCTTTCATTTGACATGTAACTAGTTTCCATTACTTTGGTTAGGTTTAATATGGAGTACTGAGTATAGGTTTCTTTATGTACTATCTGCACAGTACACACTATGATCTTCTAGGTACGTCTTGACCGCGTGTGTGAGATTTGAGAAGGCGATCATTTCCTGGTAAGGTGACCTTGAACATGATTGACCTTAATTTAGATGATCTAGCTCACATATAGTTCCCGTATCATAAATTACTTGGTGTTTCATCTTATACTATTTTTCGAAGCCAATTTGACTTGAGTAATTAAGTCCGAGGGATTTCTCATAACCTAATGCCTATGGTAAAATAACTTGTATTGAGCTATGATTGATTTCATCCTTAATGTTTTGATCATAACAAACAAGATTAATATTATTTCTAACAATTGATTTTGAGTGATGATAGTTCAATGTTAAAATCAATCAAGCACTGTCAAAATAAACACATTATAAATCGAACTTGAAATGAAGGTCAAAGTGAAAGTTAAGTATTCAAGACAAATCATTTGAGAAGAGAGCTTAAAGATCAAAATCAAGGCTATCAAACTGAGCTCATGAAAAAGGTTAAGATCGAAGTCAAGCATTAAAGCCAAACGTCAAAAAAGATCAAGATCAAGAGTTTAATAGCCAAACATGAAAGAAACTTCAAAACAAGATTAAAGATTAGACTTTCGAGATCATATGTAAATATATAATACTTTGATTTTTAGTAATGAATTTAAGACCCAAACATGAAAGAAACTTCAAATCAAGAACAAAGACTAGGTTTTGAGACCATATGTAAAGGAATAATACTTTGATCTTTAGTAGTGAATGACAATAGCTCAAAAATCAATTTGTGCACAAAGAGTTATTTTCATATTATTTGCATAAAATATTTTTGATCAAAAGTAAGATTAATCTTTCAAAGTGATACTTGAACTTAAATTATATCTCTTTAATAAAAAAAAAAGGTCAAAGTCAATGGTCAATGATCGACGAACGTTCAGTTGACCAGGCGGACGTCGGTTCACCAACGGTCAGTTTTTTGACCTTTCTAACCGCATCGGCTAGTTGATCATCCAGTTCAGTGGCGGATGTCCGATAGGGTCGTTCGATTGGGCAGAAATTTCAGACGTTTTGACTGCTATAAATACCACTTCACTATGCATTCATAAAAAAATAAGAATGCTTTCTTGAGATATATATTTGAAAAATCCTCTTTAAGCTAACATTTTTACATTCATTTCATTTATTTCTTTATAGCAAAAACCTTGATTGTGAAATCAAACTTATTGAATCATTTCTCTCATCAAAGTTTTTCATGTATCTTTTGTGCTTAATTTACTTATGTCAATTTTAAAAGAAAGATATATTTTTGAAGAAGATCTTTACACTTATTTTGCATAAATATTTCTACTTTTTCATATTTAAAACTTTGATTGATTTAATCAAATTTGAAAAATCATCATCGAAATTTTTCATTTCTCTCTTTGTACTTAATTTATCACAAATTATCCATTGAAAGAGAGATATATGCACTTACATCGTATAAACTTTTCTTCTTCTTCTTATTGAAACTTTGATTGATTGAACTAAACTTGTAAAATCATCATATTTATCATAGTTTCTCATTTCTTTCTTAGTACTTGATTTATCACAAATTATTTATTGAAAGAGAGATATATTTTTGAAGACGATTTTTGCACTTACATTGCATAAACTCTTCTTCTTCTTCTTCTTCTTCTTCAAATTGAAACTTTGATTGATTGAACTAAAATTGTAAAATTATCATATTCATCAAAGTTTCTCATTTCTCTTTTAGTACTTAATTTATTACAATCATTCATTAAAAGAGAGATATTTCTTGGAAAGATTTTTGAACCTACTTTATATTTATTTTTTCATCTTATCATTGAAACACTTTGATTGATTGAATTTAATTTTGACTATCATATTCATCAAAGTTTTTCATCTAACACTTGAGCTATCATTTATTATTATTCATTAAAGTGTTAACCTCTTTTAGTACTTCATTTGTTTGTATTATTTATCAAGAGAGGAAGTTCATTGTAAAATCACTTTGATAAATTGTAGGTTGCGTTGAAGTCCCTTAAAAATTAACATTGTATAAGAATCAGTGCTCCATGTTGTAAGTCACTGTGTGGGTCATATTCAGGTCATGTAAAGCTCAATAATATGGGTCATATTGAGGTCTCATAAAACTCAATAGTATGGATCGTATTGAGGTCTCGTAAAGCTCAACATTGTGTAAGGATCGGTGTTCTTTGTTCGTAAGTTACCTGAAGCGTTGTAAATGGTTGGATTGCACCATAAGTCAATCAACATAGTGAAAAGATCTTGCTTGTGCCGGAGAGTTTGGTAATGGAAGACGTAGATCATTACTTTGGATCGATCCTCCACAATTATATCGTTTGTATCATCTTTTCCTTTTACTTATCGCTTTTATATTTATACTTAATATTTGAATTAATCTATTTAGTCTTTATTTGGTTGATCTTGTGAAAGATATTTGTGAAAAAAATTTATTTGAACTTACTTTTTTACAATCAGTTCATTTATTTTTTTCATAGCATAAATTTTGATTGTTGAATCAAACTTCTTTAATTATTTCTCTCATCAAAGTTTTTTTTTCATTTCTCTTTGTGCTTAAATTATTTATATCAATCTTAGAAGAGAAATATATTTTTGAAGGAGATTTTTGCACTTACCTTGCGTAAACTTTTCTACTTCTTCATATTGAAAACTTTGATTGATTGAATCAAACTTATAAAATCATTATATTCATCAAAGTTTCTCATTTCTCTCTTAGTACATAATTTATCAAAATTATTCATTAAAGATGGATTCATCTTGAGAAGATTTTTTAACCTACATTGAATTTATTTCTTCTTCAACTTCTCATTGAAACACTTTTGATTGATTAAGTCTATTTTTCTATTATTATACTCATCAAAGTTTTTCATCTAACACTTGATCTATCATTTATTACTATTCATTGAAGTGTTAACCTACCTTAGTACTTAACTTGTTTATATTATTTATCAAGATAGGCATTCCATTGTAAAATCATTTTGATAAAGTGTGGGTCGTATTGAAATCCCTTAAGGTTATAAGTCACCATATGGGTCATCTTGAGGTCCCATGAAAGCTCAATAGTGGGTCGTGTTGAGGTCTCGTAAAGCTCAACATTGTATGAGGATCGGTGTTCCTTGTTTGTAAGTTATCGAAAGCGTTGTAAATGGTTGGATTGCACTATAAGTCAATCAACATAGTGAAAAGACCTTGCTCATACTGGAGAGCTTGATAACGGAGGACGTTGATCATTGCTTTGGATCAAACGTCCAAATTTATATCGTTTGCATCATCTCTCCCTTTTACTCATCATTTTTATATTTATAGTTAATATTTGAATTTATCTATTTAGTCTTTACTTGCTTGAATTTATATTAATTTTTCGAAAAAGTTTTAAAAATCAATTCATCTCCTCTTGGTTAGCTATTCTTGAGCTATCAACTTGGAGAAATTAGCCCAACACTCAATACATGGGTCATCTTAGTCGCTTAATGGAAAATGGTCCGCACATAAGATTTAAGAGAACACTAATGAGTTGAAAAAAATAAAAATATATTACATGATCAAAGTTAGGGGGAGAAAAGAATAATTTTCATCAAATTATGCTTCGTTTAAAGGTCCTAAAAGACTTATTGGTTTGACTTTCATTAGTAGAGGAATACACTTATTTAACAGTAATGTTTAGCATATCATTTTTCATAAATTTAAGGTTTGAAGTCTTGTTCATGAAAACATAGTGGCACTTAACACACATGCGTCTCTTATACACATTTTCTCACAAAAGGGTGATTTTTTTCGAAATTTTCAAAAATCAAGTGTTATTTTTGTCATTTTGTTTTCATTCGACTCTCGCTAGGCCTTGCTTGAGTGACAAAAACTGAGGCTTTTTCGCTTACCTAGTGCTCGAGCGATAGGACGTTTAAACGCGTGCCATGTTTTCATTTTTTTCATTTTCCTCGCTCATTTTCTCAACAACTTCTTGGTGTCTCCTTCCTCACTTGATTATTGCACGACTTATATCCTTATTCAAAGTTCTTATTCTTCACATATCATCAACAATTCTACACATTTTGAAGGTAACTTTCGAAATCCCTGATTTGTGGTTTTTCGATTTTTTGGGGGATTTTTTTATTTCTTTACATTTCTTGCATCAATTCACACATTTTGCATCATGTTTAAGTCCTATTAAAGCATATTCATGCCACATTGCATCCTGCTTGTCCATACATTTTCAAACTTAATATTTTCACTTGCGTTTAGGGTTCTTTGCATTTGTTTTGCATTTTTCTTGAATTAAACTTGCTTTTGATGGAGAATGGGTTAGGATTAGATGGTGGGTTGATTATGTTGAATGTGGTGGTTTTCACTTGGTTGGATGTGTGGTGTGGGTTAGGATTTAACATTGCCCACCCCGTGTTTGATAAAATTACTCAATGATGTTCATTTGTGAATTTTCGCTTTATTTTTCTTGGGCATTGCACTTTCCCACCCTTAAGTGACTTTGGTCATTAGATTATCATTTCAGTGTAGTATATTGATTGTCATGTTGACACAGTGACGTGACGTCAAGTCATCGTAGCATGCCATCAAGGCAAGCGTTAAGGCATCGTGTCACGCAATCAGGGCATCGTGTCACAATGTCAAGGCAACGCATCACGACGTCAAGGCACTGTGTCCCAATGTCATAGCTTCATAATGTCTCCATCCATGCATTGCACAATTTTGTCCATAGTTGTTTTTCTAATGTCTTTTTGCATCGGTTTGGATGCCCATGACATGATTGTTTAATTTATGGTATGTTTGTGTCATTTTTTTTCTCTCATTTCACGTGCATTATTGCATTTCATTCGATAGTTTCGTTAGTTGCATGTATTGATTGGTTGTCTTGCTCATTTATCACAGATGCCGCCTAAGATAATTAGGACTACAATAGAAATGTCGGGTGCGTCCACCTCATATAGTCTGTCTAGGTTTATTTCTGGTGGTAATTTTTTTTAGACTTGTTTTAGTGGAGCAAGAAGTAATCATGTCTGATCTTTCTCCCAACCTCCCTGCCATTTTCACTTCCACGGGTTGGAAATATTTACTTATTAAGTTAACACCTCCTCCTAGTCTACTCGTTCGAGAGTTTTACGCTAATATTCATGACATTAGCGAATCGAATTTTAGGGTGTTTCTTAGGGGTAAGACAATTAAGATCACTCCCGATGTCATTTCGAGTCTAGTTCATATTCTTCGAGTCATTCACCATTTATTCTTATATTTATCGATTGACACCCTTCCGACAGATTCCCTTGTCCGTTCGATAGTGTTTAAAATACCATTGGAAGGCGGTCCTCGTGCAATCCACACTGGATCTCTTCCTATTGATCGCCAGATTTTGTTGTGCATTGTGTGCACAAATCTATGGTCGGTGTCACATACTTCTTCATTGCCTATAGAGAAGGCTCGAATTCTGTATGCCTTATTACATGGCGACTATTTGATCTACCCTCATTCATATGCCATCAGATTTTTTGCGCTTTTCGAGTCACAGGGATTTCGTGGGGGTTTTTTTTATGCATGTTTGATTTATCGACTTGTGACAGCGCTTGGGGTTAGTTTCCTAGAGGGAGTTCTAAGGAGGGTTTTTTGGCTGATTGGCCATACTGCCATTTCCCAGAATAAGTTTCGTGCTTCTTCTGAGCCAGCTGATCCAACTGTGCTAGCTGAACGTATTAATGACCTCATTTGTTTTGATCCCTCAGATATCCCTGCTTCTACTTCTGTTTCACCACCTACTGATATTCCTTCTACATCTACTTCTGGTCCTTCTCTTACTGATATTATTCCTCTATCTGCATCTGTTTCCATAGATCCATCAGTTGCACTGATAGGATAGATATATGTAATGATCGAAGAGTAGGATCGGATGATGGCGGAGATAACATAGCTGAGAGCCATAGTTGATCGCACGACAAAGTTTGTTACACTTTGGGGTGCTTTCAGCTATCTTCAGCGGGGTTTACGATGGATTAGATGATATTGAGATGACGGTGCAGCTTCTGATGAGAAGACTAATGCTGGTGATGCTGATGATACTGCATAGTTGTTAGGTTACCCCATATCATTTGTGACAGTAGTTAGATTTGACATTAACATTTAATATATTTAAAAAGTTTGATTCAGAGGTATATGGTATTTTTGTTTTAGCTAGATTAAGTTTTGGTGTTTAGTGATATCAATGTTTTCTTTTAGATTTGTTGGTTTACATTGGTATTGCATCTTAATTAAGCTGATATGACTTATGAATAATTGTTTGAATTATTATTACACATTACTATTTCATGTGCTTTTATACTGGGTATTTGAGTTGTCCGTTTCGAAAAATATGTTGGACAAAGGAAAAACACATTTTAGCCGAGACAGTTGATTTTGGGAGTGGTTTATTTGTATCTCTATTTTTACTACCTTGACATTAGATTTGCAGTTTTGTCACAAAATGGCAAAGGGAGAGACTGTTAGGTTTTATTGTAATTGACAAATCGGTGAACAAAAAGGACTGAAATTAATATGATGTAAAAGTCAAGGAGTAAGTTGCAATTTGTATAAGTTGAGTTGTATAGGTTCTAGGGTTCGAGTATGAAAATAGGAGAAAAACGGTGCTGCAATTTCGCTACATTATCACCATGTCTTCGCTCAAGCGACAGAAACAGAGATTTTATCGTTCGCTTGCCGCCTTGTTTTCGCTTGAGTGACAACCTGTTGCTAAGCCCTCGCTCGAGCGATAGTGTTATCCAAAAAATTTTGTTTTACATTTTTAAAATTTTTTATCCGGCCCATACAACCCTAAACCTACAGTATAAAAAATGGCATGCCTCCAAACGAATTTATATAGGTTGAACATTGTGAAAAACTTCATATTACTTCCTTCAAGGCATTCAACCTCATTTTTGATTTCTTCATTGCAATGCAATCTGATTTTCATACTTGATTCTTTCTTTGCATTAAAAAACATCATCATCTCTTAAGCCAAAAACCAAATCATTACTTCCTAAACATCCATCGAAGTTCTGAAAATCAAGGGAAGGTGATTAGAGTTTCAGTTGTTATAGAACGCAGAGTTCTTCGTTGATCCATAGGTAGACGAATTCATGAAGCCGAAAGTTGGTGCAGGAGCACGCAATTCAGAAATACTATCCTGTGAATGAGTGTGGGATTGTTTCTATCTCCGAGCAGCACTGCAATGAGAGGCTAAATGGCAACCAATCTGTTGCTGAATGGCAACATCAACTAGTAATACTCACCAGCACAAGGAGAATGACGTAAGTATGATGCGATTCAAAATCAATTGGTACCTATCCAGAACTAAATGGCTCAATCACATGAGTTGTCATGCAGACTTGGTAGCAAAATTATTATCCGGTGTATTCCTTCACATAATCTGATCAAGGACCTTGGAATATGGGGGTATGCTCTCAATGCACTCAACCGTAGGGGGTGAAAGCATGTATAGTAAGTGGGCAAAATGCCATCCAGTATCATTAAAGAATTCGTGGACCCTTACAGAAGTGTAATATCGATGAAGGAATAAGGATAACAGAGTAGAGTTCCTCATCCAACAGTCTTGCCAAAAGAACATATGTTCCAGTGCGCCTCCGTGCCAATGACGCTGAGTATGGAACAGATGCAAGTAACGGGTGACTGCCTGCAGTGTTTGTTCAATAAAAACTGAGCCAACAAAGATCGTTGTGTACGTAACTGAGTGTACAGAAAAGGACATGAGACATCCAAAGCTTACTCCCGGTTATGACTGATAACTATCCCTTTCCTCATATTTGAATTTGATTTGCTTCATTAATTTATGGAACTAGCAAGGGAGAGAATAATTCTTGCATTCGCTACTCTGTAATAGTGGGCTGAATTTTTGTATTTTTGGAGGTCTGGTTTTTCCCTCTTCTAAGGTTGCACATTTTTTTTTTTTCCGACTAGTTACTGCTGGTTTTATTGAATAATTCTATATATGAAAATTAAATTAATGTGACTGATACTAAATTGTAATATAAAACTAGTACCATAATTGATTGAATTTCTAACATACTTCCAAATATAATATGCAATGTAATAATAATTCCAAAAAAATTGCAATATAATTCTTGTACAATGCTGGAATTTAGACTATAGACAGTGAGAGAGTTTAAAGAATGTGTTAGATTGAAAGAAGTGAAGAAAATTAAATGAACGAAATTGGTATTATCTGTAAAAAATTTCAAAATTAAAAATGCAATAAAAGGAACAACAAACTTCGGCAATGAGCAAATTTCTTTCACGCTGGCGTGCTTGACAGCTTAAATATTATGCTCTCTGGCCCACAGCACAGCTCGTGCCTGGTTGGGCCCATATAGACAGGCAAATTCCAATTCAATGTCCAGAAGATAGGGCTTCTTAAAAAAATGAAATTAATCAAGATAAAAGTCCATGTATGTGCATGTTCAATGCATGAACATTAATGCAATCATGGTATGCACGTATGAGTGAGGTGTTGCAATCATGGAGAGAAAATTTCAATAATCTACTTTGGGATTACATTAGGAGCAAATAGCGTGAAGGGATCAGAGGATCATTAATCACCATACGTGACATAGTGAATCAATCTTACGATATAAAGTAATTGTCCAGGCCCAAGACTGATTGAGTGTAATAATAGAAGAATAGGATATGATTATGGAGATAAGAATCAGCGAAGACACTCTATCATGCCTAAAAGTCTAAAAGATTGAAGCAATCCAAATGATATTATATTAATCAGGTCGCATTCATTACTCCTAATAAGATTCTAGTTTTGAAAGGATTAGCACAGCCATTTACATTCACAAAGTCATCTCTAAATTGAATAAGATTCTCTATTTATAATGTTATATTTATGATGACAACAAATCGCCCACACATAGTAACACTTATAAACACACTTCTCAAATAACTTCTCTTTTTGGATGGTTTTATTCATGATGACTGCAACATACACGCATGGCCCCGACTCACATCGAAATTAACGAAGACAAGTCTCAAATATATTCAATATACAATACTTGTAGACACACATGCACTCTCAGAAAGTAGCTCTACAACACACAACACGGCAATAGAGAACAAGAAAAATGGTGCGAGAGCAAGTGAAGCAGATCATTCAAGATTTATTTGGTTACATTTCAGAAGAGGAGGTTAAATCGAAATCTGAGCCCTATTGGCCATCTAACTCTACAAATGTCTTTTTCATTTATTCTTTTTTTTCC
>CAIGRB010119641.1:14536-54320 GCA_903798255.1 Fraxinus quadrangulata
AAGTCACCGTAAGCGTTGTAAACTGTTGGATTGCACCATAAGTCAATCAACATACTGAAAAAGACCTTGCTCGTGCCGGAGAACTTAGTAACGGGGGACATAAATCATTGCATTGGATCAAACTTCCTTATTTTATCGTTTGCACTCTCTATCCCTTCTCCTTAACATGTTTTTACTTTGTGCAAATTTACACCGTTCTACTTACTTGCTTAATTGTGTCTAATTGTCTTCTATTCATATTTGCTTTTATCATTGAATTGAATTACTTGCTTGAACTTGCTTACTATTATCAATTTATCAACGTGCTTTTAACTTACGTGAATTTAATTAATTATTCGAAAAAGTTTCAAAAACTAATTCACCACCTCTTAAATAGCTCTTATCGAGCTTTCAAAGTGGTCCAATAACAAGGTGGCCGACAAATTCATAATTTGCATATATAAAAAAGAAGACGTGGGTACCTAAAGTTTCATTCCATAAAAAATTGTTAAATTATTTACCTCCTTGTACCCTCTTTTATTGTGTCCAAATTTGTTTCTTCAGTGCTTGCCATTAGTGGGTCTTGTGGGTCACTCATCCTCTTTTCAAAGAACGAATTTGGCACATTAGACCTGTGGATGAAACCATTTATAATAGTCCTCAAACATGAATCTACCAAAGCAAATCAGTTTCAATTTGAGGGCGATTTCGAGTCATTTCGATTCTTTTTGTTTTTTTTTTTTTTTTGGCTTGGGAAGATTGGTTTAGAAGAAGAGATTGTTTCTTGATTGAAGTTGTCTTCTATTCATATTTGCTTTTATCATTGAATTGAATTACTTGCTTGAACTTGCTTACTATTATCAATTTATCAAGGTGCTTTTAACTTACGTGAATTTAATTAATTATTCGAAAAAGTTTCAAAAATTAATTCACCACCTCTTAAATAGCTATTCTTGAGCTTTCAAAGTGGTCCAATAACAAGGTGGCCGACAAATTCATAATTTGCATATATTAAAAAGAAGACGTGGGTAATTAAAGTTTCATTCCATAAAAAATTGTTAAATTATTTACCTCCTGGTACCCTCTCTTATTTTCTCCAAATTTGTTTCTTCAGTGCTTTCCATTAGTGGATCTTGGGTTACTCATGTTCATCTTTTCGAAGAACGAATTTGGCACATTAGACCTGTGGATGAAAACATTTGTAATAGTCCTCAAACATGAATCTACCAAAGCAAATCAGTTTCAATTTGAGGGCGATTTCGTGTGATTTCGATTCTTTTTGTTTTTTGTTTTTTTTTGCTTGGGAAGATTGGTTTGGAAGAAGAGATTGTTTCTTGATTGTGATGGAAATCAATTTGTGGGGGATAAGAAATCGATTCACAGTTAGGGCTCAGTGTAAAGAATTGGGAAAATTGAATTTTGATTCAGGTAAAAGAAAAAAAAAACTTTTCTTGCAAATTTGAAGGAAAAAATGTAAATTCAATTAATTGTTTTTGTCCAGGTGGCAATAGTTAACGGAGATTGTTGACATGTAGGATTTTCATCGGCCACGTTTAACTTTTTGTCCAGATGGAAAAAATAGTATGATGGATAGGTAATTTTTTATAATAGTGAGTTAGCAATCAGTAACATTTTATTTTTTAGTGAGCAAGTAGTAACCAAAGTTAAATGTTAGTGATGAAGGATTTAATTAACTCGCTATTGAATTATTATCGATAGGATTGGAGGAAGAATAATTCGATGCTAACTTGCATATCACGTTTGGGATTGAGACTTACGTGGGCCCACTTCTCATTTAAATAAGCCCGTGTGTGGCCTATTAAAATTTTAATACATTTTCTATCTTCTTTTCGACCACGTATTCTCGCAAATAAAAAAGATTTCATTCTTTTTTAGCTACACATTCTCCCAAAAATTATTATTTCAAAACACATTATTTCCAAAAATCTCAGCCAAACAAGGGCTAAGTTATCCTTAAAAAAAGGTTTTTTCATTTAAGTTTCCTTTTAGCTTGTAAAAATTTGAAACTTGATTTTATTGCTTAATTATGCTTTCATTTAAGTGTTATTTTATTTTTTCTTTCTAAGAGGGATGACAATGCAATGGGAAATGGATTAAAAAATCCACATTTACGTTTAATTAATTATATATTAAACAAAATACGTTAAATTTAATTTTTCTTAAACTAAAAAACATTTTAAATTTAAAAAGGTAAGGTTATGTGCAAATATGCTTTTGTCTCTGCTTAGGCATGTTTGACTCCACTTAAATAAAGCCAACTCAGAAGCAAGTTTACTAATAAGTGAAAGGTAAATTTTACCATGGGTTTTTATCTTCTTGTAAGTGTGACACTCTTGTTCTCGACTTCCCATTTCTTATACTCGTGTTTCAAATCTTTTAAAATTATGACGTCCACATCACTATCTAGTAAAGAATATTTATTTGAACGTCAAATGACAACGTAATACTCATATGATATCGAGAATGGGTAGATCAAAGCCATAAATCTCACGAATTCTTAGAAATTTAACTAAATTCGAATTTTTAAATGAAAAGGTTGAATTTTCGATTTTGTTTGATTTGTTTTGGAAGAAATGAAAAATTTTAGAACAGTTTTATCTTTTCAGTCCGACATCAAATGAATATCACTTGACCATTTAGTGAACAATTTTAAAAGATTGAGGATACAAGTGTAATAAATGGTAGGATGGGGACATGATACTCTACATTTGCAAAAGATTTGGGATCTAGTCCAATTTGGATTTGGAGTCCTATTTGGGCTCTAATAAGGCCCATGACATTGGTTTTATATAAAAGCCCAAATACAAAAAGCCTTTTATAAATTGCTGTCGCCTACGCCTCGCTGTCTCCTCTCCTCTACATACGAACGTTTTATATTATTCACTAATTTTATGCAACGAAAGTAATGGAATCAAAACCCTCAAATTCATCTTCAAGCTTAGTCGACCAGCAAGTTGTGAGTATTATGCCCTTTTTTATTTTTGCTTTATTCATGCATAAATTACTGGCGGGTGCAAATTTATGGTGATAATTTGTTTCTTGTTTTTCATTAGTTTCCCGGGGATGTCGTACTGGACCTCTCTAAAATGACTAATCAAACCATCAAGCTTGGAAGTGGCCTTCGTCAGGTTTCTTTACTACCTGGGTTCTTTATTTTAGCATTAAAATTTTCATATTATGTACTTATTTTCGCTTTAAAGTATAAAATTTCAAGTGTGGTGCTGAATTAAGTGATATAATTGTGTTATGTAATCATAACTTAAACGGGGACATGGGTGCTTTTGATATTTTGTTATCTCATTGTGTGTTAGTGATATTGATGCGAAGAGTGGGTATTTTGGGTTTTTTTAGCTCTTTGTTGAATGCGAGCATAAAGGTTAAGGTGATTCTCTTAAGTATTGGTGACACTTCCTTTACCTCAAAATAAATGTGCTCAATGATGTTCGCAAGTCAGTAATTGTTTATTTTATAAAGTTTCTGGAATTTCAAACTTTTTTAATTTACTTTTTCCAGGAGAATTGGCGAGTCTTGCAATTATGTGGGCGTATAACCAATGGTCTCAAAGTTACATTCTTTGAGTCTTCCCTTTTTCTCGCTCCTGTGGGACATTTTTTCACGTTTTTAAACTGTAAAGCAAAGGGAGTTAGGGAGAAAACATGAAAGTTTGTTTAAAGAGAAAATGCCCTGTTTCTTATAATAAATGATACAAGAGGACATTTCCTATTTCATTTCAAGTAGCAAGGAGTAGTTATTGAATGCATATGATGACATTTGAAAGAGAAAATATGTGAAACGTACTAATCAATATATCATTGTTTAGTTGCCCAACATGGGAATATTGATAGTTTTTGACTCCTTGTCCTAATTTCTCAGGATGGTGATGCTATATCTGCTATGAAAGCAGGAAAGCTTAGGTTTGCTAAACCAAACAAGTATTGGGTTGAAAGCTCCCATAAACGGGTGAGTCTAATGCTCGAATTGCTTGGCTACCAAAATAGTATGGAAAACCCATTACATAGACCAATTATTTTAAACTCGTTTAAGATTTAGATTTAGATTTAGATTTTATTGTCTTCACAAAAACCTATAAACCTCTCTACTGCAAATAAAGATTGTTAAATATATGCATATATGCATTTAAGTGCATATAGTGATATACTTTTTTTTTTTCTGCCGGTCTTCCTGTTACTATCTACGCCATTATGCATTGCTCCCTGTGCATTAATCTACACTGCTCACATTAAATTTCTTCTTGCGCCCAAAATGTGTTACGAATTTTTTTTTTTATCCAATTGTTTCAGTTGGATGTAATAAACAAAAGCTTTGTGCGTAATCACTGCATGGGACAAGACAAGAATTTTGAGGCTCTTATAACACTTCTATTTGTTTTTGGAATTCCTAAATTTGGAAAAGGCAAAACCATGTGGTCTGTCAGGCTTTTTGCTTGGTGCGCCACCCACTATACTCGAAATGAGTCAGGTGAAGCAGTGTGAATATGTTAACAAAGCATCCAGTGATAATCTGATTTAGTTCTTTATTGGATATAAGAAGGATTGAAGAAGTTGAATCATTTAAATAGATTCTGAATTTTTATGGTCTTGATTTTTTCTCCAATTGCGAAGTAAATGTTTCGTTCTTTCTTTAAAATTTGAAACCTTTACCTTCCTAAGTTTTTGCTTTCCATTAAAAGGTCAAAACTTTAGACGTAATAGATGGCGCCTGAGAGCATTGTAGCTTTTTGGCAATAGTCAAACACGGTTTCTGTCCCTCTCTCTTCCATTTTTCTTTTTATTCTCTAATTTCAGATAGGGATTTGTTATTATGTATGTTGAATAATTCCGTTACTCATTGCTACTTTTCTTGGTCAGTTCAATTGTGTGCGATAAGATTATTTTTCCTTCATTTTTCTGAATACATTCAAGTTGTGAAGCTTCAAAACGGTCCAATTTCTCCGAGTTCTTATACTTCTAAAAGCTTCACTGGGTTCATGTTTACAAGTCATTTTTATCCTATACCTTATAGATGAATGAAAAGGTATTTTTGGTCTACTAGGAATTGCACGAGTCCAGCAATATGCATTGGACATATGTTGAGTGGGATTGCTTATAGTTTATTGTACCCTTTTCTCCCAATTTAGTTCACCTATTGTATGTTTGTTAGATGTTGAAACCAAATTGTTGGGAGAATACGTCACAAGAATTTGCTAAAGTTGCGTTATCTATTTGACATCAATTATAGGTGTCAATGTATCATTGCTATGGTTATTAGTCTATTTTCTAACTTTGTTATTGTCATTATTTGCCTAGTATATATTTAGATTTGCTTGTGAGGAAAATTGTTCTCTCTTGGTTGACAAATGAGAAATATTTTATTGTTAAATTCAAACATTCTCAATTGCAGTATGTACCTTGCGCCGGGGATACAGTTCTTGGAATAGTGGTTGATTCAAAAGCAGATGTAAGTACTTATGGCACTTCAATGATGTGTTAGAGGGACAACTAACTGTATGTGCTAGTTATATATTGGCATCTTGAAACTCCTCTTTCAATATTATTGTATATAGAAAATATTTTTCATGCTTTTGTATAACATCTTGTTCGAAGTTGCCTTTTCTTCTTAGATTTTTGTGTCTCTGTTTTGAAAGTAATTCCTTGTCTACCAAGAATTATAATATAATGCTTTGCTATTTACTTCATTTGGTAGTACTGTAGCCTTTTCTCTTTTGATCTACATAGTGAGGTAGAATAGTTAGCTTCTTGAACTTCAGATTTTATTTCTTAGTTTTTCCTTTCCTTTTTGTACTGATGTGGATATGTATTCTGATGCTGCTGACTCAAACGATAACATATTTAGATGACTGATTGACAAGTTGTGGGCAAAAGTAGATGAGATCGTACAATTGTCTCCATTGATTTCTGATGGGGGCTGCTTATGAAGGGAAACGCAACTTGTAGCTCAGAACCTGGGGTTGACTTGTATTACAGTGTTAATTGTTTTTTTGAAGACATCCACTATCTAATGTCTTTCAAAAGAAAAAAGAAAAAAGAAAAAAAAAAAAGGAAAAGGAAAAAAAACTCAATGTGACAGTTGACATTGCTATTGATTTTTTCTGCAAAATTGATCTTTACGTCCAAACTCACAAGCGTACAAGAGTTTGTGAGCGGAAAATCTAGATATTGTACCTGAGTCATTTTATTCAGAAAATAAATGAAGTAGGAGAAATCATATAAATGAATTTAATGAACGTTGTGGAGAGATGCCAGCATGGCAGTAGAAGCCTCTCAGTATATTTTCAATTGAAGTCGGTCTACTTTTTGTCATGTTTTCTTCAGCTTTCAATTGAAAAATGTTTCTTTTTCTCTTTAAGTGTGGAAATTGAATGTATGCAAATCCGTTGTAACTTATATCTGTACATGCATTGAGAAGCAGGTCATTCTGAATTAAAATAATTTCAATTTTTATTCGCCGATTTGGATATAATTGCATGCATTTCATGTTTTTGCCAACTCAATACTCGTGTTCGTGTGAATATTTGCAACAGAACTTTCTTGTGGATATAAAAGGTCCTACATTAGCGTTTCTGCCAGTGCTTGCTTTTGAAGGTGGAACTCGGAGAAACATTCCCAAGTTTGAGGTGCATTCCTATTTTCACTGAAATTTGTGCTTATCCAGATGTGATACGACTCTCTATTTTCTGTTCTGGATATTAAAAACGTATCCCAGTTTTCAAGTTAAATTGATGGAAATATAGATGCTTTCAGCAATTTATATTTCTTTGGTACTTTTTATATGTTTGGTGGTTTAATTCCTCATGCGCATGGGGTTTGAAGTGGAATGGCTATAATAAATATAAATTTGAGCTTTGTTAATTTACTCACTCTTGGGTATTTTGAAGAGAGTGAAAAGCATGTCTGCTTCTGGGAAAATTTGAAGTTAATGAACTAATTACTCTGTCATCGTTCCTTTTTCTTTTTGAAGATGTAATTGAACTCTGTTCTTGTAAATCCTTATGGAGGTGAATATCATAAAAAGAATATGTCCTAACAATATTACAATAAATGTTCAGTAAAGAATTACATGATGATGGTTTTGAGATTGATAGGCTACTTTAGTTGCCACTCTCAAGTACTAAGTAATGTGGCAACCGGCAATGCAAGGATTTTATGGTGGAGAAAAGGACTGCTGAGCCGAGGGTTTTTACTTAGAAACTATGTTCTCTAGTCGTATCTCTCAAATACTAGCACTTTTTAGTTTCTCAAACATGTGGAATGCCAACCAGTTAGTTGATTAATGTTATATTTTGTTGAGTAAAACATATTTATAATTTTGTGTTTTGGACTCAATCTGGTATATAGAGTGCTTCACCTTTTTTCCCATTAACGTCATTCTACTGTTACAGTGATTGGGATTGATTTCCATTATCCACCTCCACCCGCACCCCCACACACACCCACCCACAACCACAACCACAACCACAACCACAAGAGGAATCTAGGGAGCTTGTAAACACGCGTTTTATGTATTCACAACCGTAGTAAATAGCTTCTTGAATTTGTTCTTACTTTTTTCTTTTTTTTATTCCACAAGCATTTAAGAAACCACAAACTAATTTAATAAATATGTCATCTTCTCTCCACCCCGTTACTGCTACAATTACCCTTTTTATACATCTCCGTCCAAATTTCATTTAAGGGGAACTTTGGCTCCATACAGCAGGGCCCTTCCCCAATAGAAAAGAAGTGCTTTTTTTGAAAAGTCAAACTTCATACTTTCCCTTTACACCCAAACAAAGAGGCAAAATTCTGAAATCTAAGCTCATATTTTATAGCGGTTTTGGAATTTTGAATTTATAACAAGGATAAATGGGGGAAAAAACACAATTTTTATGTCAATTTTGTAGCACTATGCTTGAAATGTCGGTTCTTCAATATCAAGCAAAAATTGACCTGGAGGGAGCATACATTTTTCAAGTGCGTACTCGTTTCAAAATTTGTATGTGGATGCCATACGAGATTTTTAAGGGGGCTATTTTTCTTGTAAGTTCAATGAAGGAATTAGAATCTGTCTTACAACCATTACATAGAATAGACACTTTGAATCCCCTCTCTCTCTTGCTCTAGGGATAACAGGCTGATCTTTCCCAAGAGTTCACATCAACGGGAAGGTTTGGTACCTCGATGTCGGCTTTTCACCACCTAGGGCTGTAGTACGTTCCAAGTGTCTGGTTGTTCACACTGGTGGATGCATGCAGGAAATAGAAGCAGCCAGGGAGCATCTTCATGACAAATAGCCTTTTGCATTCATAACAATTGGCAATAAGTTGCCGATTTATTTCCAGTCTATAGTATTGAAATCTTTTTCTTCGTTTGTGCTAATTTATTATTTTCTGCCTGTGAATGTGACATAACATGAATTTGTTTTGGTGGGTGCCTTTACTTTCTTTTGTCGTCAGATGGGCACTTTGTTGTATGCTCGTGTTGTCATGGCAAACACTGGCATGAACCCTGAGCTAGCATGCATGGATGGTTGGTTCTCACCCCAATTAATTTGTACTTGGAAACTTGTGAATTTAAACCTTGCCTTTTTTTGAATTTGTAAATCATTTTCTTGTGCTCTATAGCCACTGGGAAAGCAGCAGAGTTTGGTCCCCTTAGAGATGGATACATGTTTGAATCAACAACTGGGCTATCAAGAATGTAACATTTTATTCCCTATATGAATGGTTTACGTAGTTAACTCTTCTGTGAAGTTCATCGATACAGATATGGACTTCATGGAGGCTTAAGTTGGTCTTGCTTTATTTCATGCTAAGAAGATTTCTACTTGCACTCTAGGTTGTTGAAATCTCCACCATGCCCACTTCTTGAGACTCTTGGGAAGAAGCTCGCTTTTGAGATTGCAGTTGGTTTAAATGGCCGTGTCTGGGTATGAATCCAAGCATCCTTGTAGACTAATGATATTTTCTTCAATTTAACATTCTGGCCTTCTCTTACCTTCTTGACTTTTAAACTGTTTCAGGTGAATGCGACATCTCCTTCTATAATTATCCTTGTAGCTAATTCAATCATGAAATCAGAGTCATTGAGTCCTGTACAGCAAAAGATTATGGTGGACAACCTGCTCCAGAGAGTTCAGTAAAAGAAAGGTTTAACCTATGTTAATATCTGAGTGGACATCATTTGTAAATAACTCCGGCTGATCTTTCGAATATTTTTGTTTCTAAATAATGTTAACCGCATTTGCTTTGCAGGGCCAGCATCACCAAAGAATGGCTAAGTAGCTGCATAGGGGTTATGAAACTGGACTATTTTGACTCAAGGGTCCATCATTGCATCGTCCACTGCTGCCAGCTTGAGAAACACAAAATTTGTCGAACATTTTTGACCCGTAGGGCACTTATCTTTCTATTGAACACCTGGAATTCTGGAAATATGGAAAAAGATCAGCTTTTTAAACTAGTTTATGTAGTATAAACTGTAACGAGTTACATTTGTTCCTATATGTTGACTAGTTATCAGTTAGATTAAGGAATTTTGATTATCATGTCATCGTATTGAAAGATGTTTTTCCACCAGTTATGAATTTACTGGGACCGCAGCTCTATTGGTATATCTTTCTGAATTTTCATCTGAATTCATGATTTTCGATCAAATATGTTATTTATTGATGCATGCCTACCTTGAGTGCTGTTA
Organism: Fraxinus quadrangulata; assembly: GCA_903798255.1. Taxonomy (NCBI): domain Eukaryota; kingdom Viridiplantae; phylum Streptophyta; class Magnoliopsida; order Lamiales; family Oleaceae; genus Fraxinus; species Fraxinus quadrangulata. Next base: position 24,229 of record CAIGRB010119641.1, read on the forward strand.
GTGTTATTGATACGTAAAAATCTTTAAAACAAGTTGGATTAGTCTCTTTGGCTGTTGAAGATACGTAATATTTAGTCCTAGCCATTGCGATTAGCCTCTGTAAACTTGACCTTCTGTGGTTGGCTCCTGGAGTTGACCCCCCATTTGGTTGAAAGGAGTTGATTCAGTTGCACATTTCAGTACAGCTACCTTGTTATTACTTCACTCTAGGTGTTGATCATGTTCGAAGTTGTGACCTTAACCACAGAAGGGGGACGCTGAAGGTCAGGGTGTGATTATATGAGGTCGTCTATTAACTGGTCAACTCTCTCTCTCGACTAACTTTATTGTGTTATTTTCTTTACAATGATCGAACTCGTCACTTCAAAAACATGAATCTCTCATTTTGGTGTGATTGTTACCGTCATTTGTGTATGACTTTAGTGATCTTGTTGTGCCTTTTAGGACGAACATTTACTCGCTTCCTTTATATAGTAAAAAATGTATTACAAAAGATCGACAAAATCTCTAAACTAGGCGTATGGTAAAGTTAGACGTTTAACTCGTATGAGAAATAGAATAAAAGAGTACAACTCAACTTTTAGAATGAAGAATAATTTATTTATTTATAATTTTAATAGATTAATTTTATTAAAATGTTTACAAGTGTAATGGATAACATTGGACTTATTCATATTCAAACTTCAAAGAGATTATTCAATATTTTCAACTTAAATTTTCTATAGTACTCGGTCAAATGAAAATTTCAAATTTCAAAATTATTTTAATATTCAAATATTCAACCCAAATAAGGTAAATTAAAACATGGTTGACAACCCTTTCAAAAAATTCAAACCAAAAATATTTATTTATATAAGTTATTCAAATGGTGTTGGTTGAATGTACCGATCAATCTTATCTAACATTTGTTTTTTTATTCTATTGCTCAACGAAAATCCAAGTGTACATCTTGACTTGCCCTAGTGGGCAAAATTAAGTAGATGTCATATAGTCACTTAATTGTATAATTTTGGTGACGTGTTGATTAATTATATAGATTGCGGGTTAGAAATTATTGTGAATTTCCTAAATTTCAACATTTAATTTTCAGGGGTTTGTGCAAAAAAGTCGTATATATAGTTCGAACGGAACTATTTTTTGGAAGAATTATTGCTAGGGTTTTCCAAATTATAAAGTCCTTGTTTGGTATGGATTAAAATTAAATTTTAATCTAAGTCAAAATCAACAATTAATTTTAATCACATATTTTGTGGGATTCACAAATTTTCAACAATACATTTCATCAACTTTTATCAAAACTTACTAAAAATTAAATTTTAATCTTCGCTAAACAGGGGCTAAGAATGAAGTAACCATATATGGCCCCTTATTGTTTTGTTAGCAATGAAGTCTTTGTTTGACACGGGAAATCATCCTATGAAAAGTTAAGAAAGTACATGTCGATGTCGATCGTGTGATTTTCTTTTCAAGGGTAAAATTGTTGGGGGTCCGATCACTCAGTTCCTTTCCTAAATTTGTAAGTTATCTTATGTATCAATGTTAGCTTCTTGATTCAACACTTTTACGAATTATATGAATCCTTTCAACATCCGATCTATTTGTGATTTGATGGTTCTACCCTCGAAAAAAGGATCACATGACCAGCACTTGGGACTTCGTTGCTACGTCTCCAATAGGTTGAGGATTCAGTTGTCAATTAGCTTATAATTTGTTTATAACGTGTTTTGGGCCTCGTGTGTCGTGCTTCTCCTTTAATAATAATATTTACATGAGCATGGATCACGATTTAATGGTACATGTGAATGGGCCCAATGGGAATATGTTTCGCGTTTTTCCAATAAAATGCCTAAGCAAGAATTTCCATGCAAATAATAACAATATTAATAATAAAGAATAGAGTTTCGACTTAAGAAAATGCTTTTGTACATAATATTTTACATAATGATGAGGTGTCAAAATATAAGTGGGAAATTTATTTAATTGATGGGATTTTGATCTAATTGAGTCTCGTCATATCATCATTGGTAAATCATTATGTAAGTTATGTACTTGTAGCTCAATCGTTCTGCTCATTTCATGGTTCTTCAAGTTCATTTCGCTCAAATTATGGATGATATCGATAGACTCGAGATCGCTTTTGCTTGATTTTGACTAATAGATTTCAGTGTAAAAAAATAATATCATTTGTTTTCGAGTGTACATAATTTTTTGTGTAAACTCGAATGCAGTCGTGCAAGTGGAGTTTTCTCTGTATTCCATCTCTTTGGAAGTGAACTAATTAAACACTGTCACAGTGTGTGTATCTCAAAAATTTTATTGTTATTTTTATTTTTTATGAATTTCTATTGTCATTATTGTATTTTTCTTGGCAACGTGACTCATATAATTGAAAAATGAAGCAGAGGGGGGATCACGTTACAACATTTGAATCTTGACTTTATAAATAAATAAATTGATTATATCTCGGGGGGAAAAAATAGTCTATAGTCAAAGCACTGGCTTTGACTAGGTCTGGAGTGTAATACACATTTTGAAATCATTTTTCATTTTTCTTTTTAGTTACATTTAATCGATCGCGTAAATTGTGAAGGAACAAAGTACGAGTTCAAAAGAAAAAAAAAATCGATCTTGCATCCCATTAGCAATAAATTTTTATATGTTGAAGTTATTGAACTAAAACAGATCGTGAAGGTCAAAGATAATTCAAAATTTGAGTTGAGTGTTTAGCCACTTTTACTTCATGGGTTGAAATTTCTTGTGTATGTTTGTCACCACAAACTCCAAAATTCGTTCAAGTTTCTATCATTTTAATCATCAAATATAATCTTAGTTAAGATTATAAGAAGGGTTCAACTTAATTCATGATAAATAAGGTCACTTTCTTTTTACATCTTCGGATTTCCAACCTTGTTCATAAGGTTCTTTTCATTCTTGACCTCGTCTAAAACTTATTTCATCTAACACGTCAAGATGGATATATACTTAGCCCATGTTTGATGATCATTATTAGGAAAAAAAAAATCAACATTTTTAATAGTAATTTTTATATACTGAATATTTTATTATGTAATTGTGTAATTGAAAAATGAATTTGTAGAAAAAAAAAAACTTTTCAAATAATGACCACGAAATATGGGCTTAACAACATCTAAATCGTGAAAGCAAAGACATAGTAGATAACCACCACGAAATGTGAAATTTTAAATTTGTCAAATGATATTCTAAACTCAATTTGGGCATAAATTCTTGTTATCAACTACAAGGAATAAAATTTAAAAACTATTTATTGGGTTTGGACTGACTAAAAGGGAATCATTCAAGAAAAAGAAACTGTCTATCTTGGCATGGTTCTTTGTTCCAAATTTTCATATTAATTATCTAACAGTAAATAATTAAAATATTTAGGATTAAGGAACCAAAGAATATTAACATAAATAATAGCCCATGCAGTCCACGAGAGGAAATTTATTCCCCACTTGTCTTATTCTTCATTTGTATTCTTTCTCACAACCAATTATTTTGCGTTCTATAGTTTACTTGTACATTGTACGTGGTTGAGTCGATATCAATACGAGTTGCAAAAGAAGTAAAACAAGTTTGTATTTTCTTTGACGTTGTTTTTCTTATATTCTTTGAACACTAAGTCAAGATAATGTTTGGTCCATAATATTAATTGAGAACTTACTTAAAGAAAATCGAGGAAGGCTAGGGAGAAATGAAATTTCACTTTAACTTTTGTAATTTTCAAAATTTCGAATTTTTTACATACGATTGAACTGACGAGTCAACTCCTCTAAAATTTAATATACTATTTTTATTATATAATATCATAAACATCATTTACTAAATTAATTCTATAATATCAACAATTCATCTCAACAACATATTTTATGGATTCCACAACATTTCAATCTCACATCTCTTCAACTTTTATTAAACTTTACTAAAAATTTAATTATAATTTCCACTAAATAGGGAATAAATAAATTTGGACACGACCCTAGACCGTTAACAATTATCAGAAATATTGAATACACAAATTGTAATGTTTGAAAACACAATACGTGAATCGTGAATCACAACTATAAATTTTCCTTGTTTTAATCATTTTTTTCATCTTTTAGTGTCCTAAGTTCCTATAAGACCCCGTTTGTGCCACTCAACTCCCACTCCACCCCTCTTCTTCTCCCTCTCTCTTTTCTCTATCTATAAACGGTCATCACTAGCTGTTTTTCCATCCAAAGTCCACCAAAAGTAGTCCTGCTGGTTATATTCATCTCTCATTCTCGAAATTTCAGCCTCGCAGACGGCGGAGATTGGTGGCGTCAATAGTGGTGAGAGGCAATGGCTCTGAATTTTCTTTCCCCAACTGAAATCAAGTCCCTTTCTTTCTTGGACACTTCTAAATCTTCTTACAACCTTAATCTCCTCAAAAACCAAGGTAAATCCGACCCCACAAATCTATTTCTTTATGAATATGTGTGGATGTACATATAATTTTATTTGTTTGGATTGTTAATTATACTCATGTTAAAGATTATTAATCTGTGCTGTGGATGTGATTTCAAAGAAGTGTAGTTGTGTGTTTCTGTGTTGATATATAACGGGGATTGAATTTTTTATTTTGTTTTTCTTTTAGCTAATGACAATAGAAAAATAGGGATTAGTACAACTATAAGCTTTTTGTTTTTACTTTTTATTCCCCATGTAAGCAGAAACGGTAGGAACAGTGTTTGACTTTGGCTAAAATAAGCTAAGAGTTACTATTTGTTTCTGGTTTGGATAAATTACTTTGTTCTAACTTTTAAGTAAAGATGTATTTTCAGTTTAACTTTTATGTCAAAATTAGTAATTTCTTTACAGATTTGATCAATTAAAAAAAATACTTACTTTAATACTCAATCATTTACTTATAGATAAGCTTACTTAAAAGTGAAACTTTTTTGTGTTTTGAATTATGAATTTTTTAAATGAAATTTTAACTCATGTGAATTTCATGGATTTCTTCAGGTGAGATTGCTTTGAAAATGAAGGATGGAACTACTGTTGCAAAGAGAGTCCACTGTTCTGCACAGCAGCAGCCGCCTCCAGCTTGGCCAGGGCGGGCTGTTGTCGAGCCAGGTTATAAAAGTTGGAATGGTCCAAAGCCTATCTCAATCGTTGGATCTACTGGTTCCATTGGAACCCAGGTATAATATAAAACTTGGTATCCCCCTTAAGATACATTTCATAACTAATTCTTTGGCCTATTTCTTTTCTCTATATGCATAAGCCATAGTGGAACCATGATTGTATACATGGAGCGTGTTGGACTAAGATTTCACTTTTTATGCTTTTTGTTTCTAAACATGTTTGGATAAATTACTTCCTCTTACTCATTACTTAATAAGAAAACTTTTAAGTTTATACAAACGTGCTCTTGTTCTCGACGGTTATACAGCTGATTTTGAATATGTCGTCTCACGTATGCACTAAAGCACGCTACTCAGTTTGTATAACATGAACAAATTTGGTCAAGGGACCTAATATTGAACCGATTTGTATTGCTTAGCTCGTATTATCACCTGTGGATAATAGGCATCATTTATGATTCCTGATTGAGTAAATGACAGGTTTCTGTTTTATGGTGCAATTCTTTGGTTGCTTACTATCTAAGTCTGCTGTGCAGACATTAGACATAGTTGCCGAAAATCCAGATAAATTTAAAGTCATTGCACTTGCAGCTGGTTCAAATGTGACCCTTCTTGCCGATCAGGTGATTGATAATTAATTTATTATATATCATAGACTTGGGAAATGCCAAGTGTTTGTAATTCAAGCAGTCCTTTCTTTTCCATTGCATTAGACCTCCTGTATTTATCAAGTGAGTTACCTAATGATGCAGGTAAAGAGATTTCATCCTCAATTAGTTGCTGTTAGAAATGAGTCATTAGTTGATGAACTCAAAGAGGCTCTGGCAGACATGGAAGACAAGCCTGAAATTATTCCAGGAGAGCAGGGAACCATCGAGGTTATCTTTCATACGTGTCATTAAATTTTCATTAGTTGGTAAATGATAATCTAACTCATACCTCATTGTTACTGTTTCATATTTCAGGTTGCACGCCACCCCGATGCAGTCACTGTAGTAACAGCAATAGTTGGCTGCGCGGGTTTGAAGGTATCTGTGCATGTTCTTCCCTTTTTATGAAATTTATTTGTGTCCACTTATCTAGAATAAGCCAATTCTTTTTATGTGGCACGGTTACTGTAACTTTGATAGACAGGGCAGATTTTCTTATTCAAATTCCATCATATTAGAAAGTTTAACAAAACAGATAAGGCTCAAACTTATTGTGTAGCAGCGTGGATTCAATACGTTTTTGATGCTTCTCTTGTATTTCCTTGTTCTAATATATATGAACAATCACGTCTTAACTTGTTATGAAGCTCTTGTTAAATCTTTTCAACGTCAATGCTACACTTCCATCGATTGTTGACTTCAAGAAACTTTTGCCTTTCCCTTTTTTGGAGAGGGTGAATTTGGATACTGCAGTCGTATTTTGCTTGTCTTCTGGAAACTTCACCATAGGAAAGAGGAATGATCTCTTCCACAAAAAAAATTCATAAATAAATCTAAAAGAAATCTGATAGCATGTGTATTTATTTTATTAGCCTACGGTGGCCGCCATAGAAGCTGGAAAGGACATTGCTTTGGCCAATAAAGAGACACTAATTGCTGGAGGCCCTTTTGTCCTCCCCCTTGCTCACAAGCATAACGTAAAAATTCTTCCTGCAGATTCGGAACATTCTGCTATATTTCAGGTATGTCTCTAATCAGTTTAGAGTTTCCTATATACTTCTATGCTCATAGCTCGTATTTCACATGTTATTCTATTTGTCCAATCTAAGGGTTAAGAAAGATATGTTTTTCATCAGTGTATACAAGGATTGCCAGAAGGTGCTCTCAGACGTATAATTTTGACTGCTTCGGGAGGTGCATTCAGGTCTGTGTAAACTTATATGTAAAAAGAACTTTTAGATTGAATTCAAACATTTAATAAATTGTACTTTTTTCATTTCTTATCTTCGATCATTCTTATACTTCCTCTATATTTTTCTCTTTTTCAATTGTGTTAAGTCATAGTTAATGTTGTCAATTATAGGGATTGGCCTGTAGATAAATTGAAAGAAGTGAAAGTAGCTGATGCTTTGAAGCATCCCAACTGGAATATGGGAAAAAAGATTACTGTGGACTCAGCCACCCTCTTCAACAAGGTAAGTTTCAATGTTTTTCATTCTCTCTGACTTTTCTCCTACACCTTGGTTGTTATTTAAAACTATGAGTTATTTTATTTGATGCTTTGTACCAAGTCGGGTAATTATTTTATTTCTTCTTGACAGGGTCTCGAAGTTATTGAAGCTCATTATCTTTTTGGAGCTGAATATGATGACATCGAGATCGTTATACATCCCCAGTCAATCATACATTCAATGATTGAGACACAGGTAAACTTTTTCCATTGTTTTCGCCAGTTTCTCGAGTCTTGGACTAAATGTAACTCGTGCATTGTACTAAGCTAATTTGATTTCTTTTTGTGCTAAATATTATGAACCTTACTTCACCTGTTTTTTCCGTTTCTTAATTTTTGTAGGATTCGTCCGTATTGGCGCAATTGGGGTGGCCTGATATGCGTTTGCCTATTCTCTACACATTATCCTGGCCTGACCGCATTTACTGTTCTGAGATTACTTGGCCTCGCCTTGATCTTTGCAAGTAAATTGCACTCCCTGTACATAAAGAATACAATTTAAGTGGCTTTATTATCTAAGTACACGTTGACAATCGACTTCTACGCATTTTAGTTAAATAGAATATAATTTTAAATATGATTTTCAGGCTTGGGTCTCTTACATTCAAGGCTCCTGACAATGTGAAATATCCATCCATGGATCTGGCCTACGCTGCTGGACGAGCCGGGGGGACCATGACGGGGGTTCTTAGTGCGGCTAACGAAAAAGCTGTAGAACTGTTTATCAATGAAAAGTAAGTATTTGCATCCTTTTCCTCGTTTTTTGATCTTAGATTCTTGATCTGCATTACGACATTCTTTTCCCGGTTAAGCACGCACTTTATAACTCCTTGAATGTATCATATGCTATATATTCTTTCTATGCAATTGTAGCTAATGATTTGTCTCACTGTTGCAGAATAAGTTACCTGGACATCTTTAAGTTTGTGGAGCTAACCTGTGACAAGCACCAATCGGAACTGGTATCGTCGCCTTCGCTCGAGGAAATTATACATTATGACTTGTGGGCTCGGGATTACGCCGCCAGCTTGCAACCATCGGCTGGTTTGAGTCCAGTTCTTGTTTGAGAAAACTTTGCAATATTGGCAGAGGAAATTATGGGGCATAAAGCAATTGTAGCATAGAAGAAAATGAAATATGAGAATTTCTAATGGTTCTTCATCTGTAATTGTAAGTAATAAAACTGCATGCGTTTCCTCAGTCAAATGATAGTTTAAGTTTACACAAATGGATTTCGAGAAAATTTTATGTTGGGCCTCAATGCTCTGTGAGTCCACTCTTGTGGAAGCCCACATAAACTTAACCCAAAGAGTGTACTTGAAGCATCCATAATAATAAAAAATATTCTCTAGACAGATTTGGCATTTTGACTTGATCGCGTTGATAAGAATCCTAATTGTTATACTTTGTGGATACATTGTTATACTTTGTGGATACGACAACGTTCATAGTCATATTCTGCCACATTCACGCAATCGAGGGGTCATCGGATGAAGTCCTCCGTTTTTGGCTAGGGCCTCAAAGGGTCGACATCGCCGTCACTGCTCCCCAAGTTGGAAAGAGAGATTATGGGGCCGAGTCGAACAACATACATCTTGGTTGGTCCCATAAAATAAGGGTGGGAAAAAAATCGAGAACCAACCAAACTAAACATGTCGATTCAGTGTTACCAAAAATTTAAATGGTTTGATTCCTAAAATCAAGAACTAATTCTGATACTTTATTTATTTTTATTTTAAAGGATAGGGATGAAGAGTCATAGTAATATAACATATAATATTAATCTTTTTTTTAAAGCCTTAATAAGTTCAATTTAAAGCATACAATAAAACATGTTTTACACTTCTTCAAACTTCAAAGCCCTAAATTTGTCTTTGAAATTTCCAAATTTAGTCCTTTGAATTGAATAAGGCTTATTTTTTTGATTGTGGAAGTGCGTAAATATGCATTAATAATTTAGAAATTGTGGTTATTTAAACTGGAAAGATACTCGTCTAAGTAAATTTCTATAATATCTCATCTATCCATATTTTTTTATTACGTCAATGGTCTGATCAGATTTTAAACGATTTTTAACTATTAAAACTTAAATAAAAAAGTTGATGGTTCCCATAAACATTTTAAAACAATCGTTTAAGTTTTGCAATTTGACGATTTTCTTGTTTACCCTTAATTTACATTATCATAATTTGGCAACATGATTAAATTTCATTAAATCAATAAATCCTTTCATGAAAATGTAGTTATTTGAAATTACATCTTACAGAAATATCATGGTCAGATCTCCAACTTTCAGTAGACAAGATAAAAATTTCTTACTGCTGAAGTGATAAAAGAACCTTATTTATTATACTCTCAAACTCAGAGAATCATAATTAATATTCTTTTACCACATAAGTAGTGAAATTTTTTTATCATGCTCACTAGGACATGAGACAAACTTCACATGGTTTGATTCCTTTAATATTACTTCAGAATACATGTAAGATTTATTTTTTTATATTCATTCTTCAATATATCCCTTCAAGGATTAAATTTATATTTTACTATACACTTGTACAGTTTTATAAATTGATAGTTGCAAGTCTTAAATCTAAAATAATTATACACTTGTACATAAAATTTTGACTTGACCTGGTCTAGTGATCCTGGATGTTGACCAAAAAATGTGTTGACAAGAGTGAACCCATGATTAAATCTTATTGTCTTCAACTCTTCTATATATTTCTGCTTGTTCTTGTGTTCTTCACATATCAAATCTTCAATCACTTAAATTACTCATCCACTTCCACTAACTCACAAGCATTTTGAATCTGTCGTGTCTTTCAGCCTCAATCAGAAATGGCTCATGCTGCAGTTGTTTCTCTTATGCAGACTCTTGATGAGCAAGACAAACTGCATAGCGATCTACTTCGATTTCTTCTTAGTGAGAAAGAAACCAAATCTTTCCGTGAAAATCTTGGTTTCTTGAGAGATTTTCTCGAACATTCTTTACAAACAGGCAATGAAGCAATCGAAAGTTTGAAACGACAAACCAGAAATGCAGCTTATGCTGCACGGCATATCATTGAATCCCACATCTCAAATTATTCAGAATTATCTCAATGTTACAGAGAAAATTTGTGTTTAAGGCATCAACTCTTACACAAAGTTATACAAGAAACTGATTCCATCACGAAAGAAGTGATGAACATTAAGAAGACATCAGAACATCTGCAGTCTCGGGAATTTCTGCGGGCTCACCTCTTGAAACTTGCTTCCAAAGCCAAAACTGTCGTTCTAGGATCGAATGATGAGTTGACACAGATAAAGGATCGGATGACAAGCAACTCATCGAAGCTCAATATTGTCACGATTCACGGGATGGACGGTTGTGGTAAGACTACACTGGCTAAAAATGTTTTCAATGATCCACTTACTAAATATCACTTTCCAATCCGTGCATGGATAACAGTATCTCAAGGATATAGTGAGCGAGAAACCTTGATTTGCCTCTTAGATGCAATAAAACCACTTGATGATGGTATGCGTGAAGCTGGAGAAGAACAATTGTCCGAGCGTTTGTACAAAAGCTTAAAGGGTCGCAAGTACCTCATTGTAATGGATAATGTACGGGATACTAAGGTATGGGATTTAGTATGGAGATTATTACCAAAAGATGGTGAAGGAAGTCGAGTCCTATTAACTACTCCAAAGTCAAATGTAGTTGATTATGTCAGAGCCAACGTCACGCTTCGAAAGTCTATTTTAAGTACTTATGGCCGTACTATGACCTTAGCTGCAATTGGGATCATTTTATTATAGTTGCATTATTGTATCTATATGCTTTCGTCTTTCGTTAGGAATAGTGCCGTTAAGGCTACATCTATTCCTATATTATGAACTATGTTCTTGAAATATAAATACACAAGATTTATTTATTTGTTCTCCACCGTTAGTTTTTTATTTTTTGTGTTAGATTTCTTCGTTGACTTTTTATTGATAAATGTAAATCCCTAAAAGTAAGATCAACATAGACTCCTCCTTGTCAATATAATTGTATGAGGACAATGTCAAATTTTACATTCGGCTTTAAAATAAAAGGTCTAAAAATCTTTATCTTGAGCTGAATGTCGTTTTGCAACAAAAAAAAATAAAAAATAAATCATAAGTATGAATTAATTATATATATAAAAAAGGTTAATAAGCACAATTGGGTTAAAAGTAAGTTTGGGGACAAAACTTGTGGGTGTGTCCAATTTTGAATTTATGGTTTTTTTAATCTCTACTCCAAACATCAAGAGGAGGAAATAATTTCAAGAAGTAAAAATCAAGCTAGAAAAAATAATTTGCGATGGAAAAAGCAGTTAAAAATAAAGTCAAAATTTGAAGCATAGAGTGGCAAGTTACTATTCAATGCTAAATATAATCTGAAAATTTCAATTACAATGCCCCACTAGGAAAATGGAGTTGGGTCAAATTTTTTTTTAAAGAAATCTCAATGTTTTTTTAAATTTTTTACCGTGTCGATCACGAAGCAATGCACTCTAATAGAGATCCGAACTTGATTAATAATCGAGTCGTGGATTTTCCTACTAAAATGCTAGGCCGATCCAAGTAAAATATATAACCCACGGTAATGTAGCCCCCCGGGGCATAACTCAGCGGTGCAAAGTACAAAAGTGAGGTAGTCTCTGCTGAGCTGGCAGCCGCAGTATGAGAGTTCGATTCCTGCCTCTTACAAGGTTTGGAATTGGACTCTTTATAAACATCAGTATGGCAGCTCTTGTATCCTGGCCTGCTGAGACACATCCCGCGATTTACCTCCTCCACAATGCTCTAGGGGCGGGGCGGGGGGGGACCCTCAAGGTTGGGGTTTAACCTTTATAACCCACGGTAATGTTATTTATTAATAAATGAATTAGGAGGCCACAACACCTACACTGGTAGCTATTATCACAAATATTGAATACAAAGTTTGTAATGTTTGAGAACACAATATGTGAGTCACAATTGTCATTTGTTATCAATTAACTCGAAAATCGAACAGGATGGAAAAGACTCGATATACAAACAAAATTACTGCACTGATTGAGAATTATTCTGGAATAAAGGCTGGTAGCAATCCAGAGTTGAGGCTTAATTACATAGCTCATGTTGAAACACCTAAAAAAAAAAAAGTTATGTCGAAACTAACACACTCCCTCCTATACAGGCTGATCATCGGTCTAGACTTGCAGTAATCTTTGAAGGAAAAACTCTTGTGCTCCAAAAAATTCTTCTCTCAGTTGCTTGAGCTGCTGCTTTGTGATGTTTTCATCTGTGTCAATGACAAAATTTGTGATGAAAATGAGCAAAATAAACCAGAAAAATGTATCTTTACTTTTTTACGATGTCCAGTGGCAGCCACCTCGATTGTTATGGATTAAGCGTTAATCCCAGTTATGAGAGCAATACTAAGCGAAATGAAATCAGAAAATGACAGTGCAAGCTAAAATGTGTGTACTGGTTTAACCTGAATGTGAGAGTTACGTCTACTTGCCGTTGTATACTAGTTTTGACATTTTGTACAAAATAACCAAACAGTGTTTTTAACCCGTTATTCGTGACATTGTTAAAGATTTAGTGATCAGTTTGCAGGAAGCCATACATTGTTACTTTGAGATTTTATAATTGCAGCCAACAACTTGTCTCCTGCTATGGATCTCACTTGCTGAATCAGTTCACGCCTTGTTATTTTCTTCTCCTGGACATGAAAGATCGACAAATAAGAAATACAAATAACAGCTTAAAAGACACAATTTCAATAAATAAATTTTCAACATGCTCTAAGTGCAGAAAAAAATCGGGAATTTGAATCTCATTGCTACCTATTTATTAAAATTGCCAGGCAGTTTGACAGAATGCCAGGTGGCAGCACTCCATTGGTCTGTTTAACATGATAGAAATTAAAATCAGATTTTTTTGTAGATTTTGATAAAAATGATGAAATGTGTAGTTGAAAAGTTGCAGGTCCCATAAAATGTGGTTAAAATTAATTGTTGACTTCGACTTGAAATTTTAATTGGATTTTAATCTAAACCAAACCCTTTTCTGTTTTTTGTCCAACATTCAATGTTGCAGTTAAGCCACCTGGCATTCTTCTTGGCAAACTCCCCTGTGGAAGGGGGCTTAACTCTACTAAAATTGTGAAAGAATCATACTTTTTGATAAGAAATGAGTTTGGTTCTCTACGTGAAGGGGCGTTTGAAGACAGTGTAGATTGTGCAGAGCGTAAATACGTACTATTTGGTTACGGTGATGCTTTGCAATCAATTGGATAGCCTGAGGAGGTAAGAACTTGGAAAGTATATTTATGAGTTTCGAGAACGGTATCCATGCTGAATTTGGTAGTCTCAGATGGGGCGGAATCCTTTGATTTCCTGCAAGTACAAAGTTGCAACACATTACGATCCTTTCTAGTGTACCAAACATGCCATATATGTTGCACATTTCCTCACTTTTAAGATTAGATGGAATTTTGAAGCTGATCACAAATTCTGGCATGATATGAGTATTCATTCGAGTAGTCCAAACTATGTACTTTCTAGGAGACACTAAATTATCGACCCCGGAATCGAATTCTTCGGAACTTGGATTATACTGTTCCGAACCTGGTCGAACAACCTCCATCCTTCCCATTATAACACGGCAAAGCAACAGGTGCCTTAGACCATCATCATCATCAGTAACAGATATCTGTATACTGTTAAATTGAAAATTTTACATCAGCACAAAAAATTTGATCCCAAAATCTGACATGCTATGTCAAGATTTTAAGCGAATATTATACTGTTAGAAAGCTCAACGAGTCTAGTTTAAAATTAAATAAACGATTTGTGATATCGAGTTACCTTTCAGCAGGGTGATCAGCCGGAGAGAGATAGATACCATGACCATATACTCCACTATTCACAGAATGGCCAAAACCATGTAAAATAATGCTGTTAATCTCATTCTTGGAAGCACCATACCAAGCATATTTAACCATGTGGCTGCCCCCACAATTTTCCTTAGTGGCTCTTAAATAAACACAAAAAGACTGAAATTTTGCTCGATTCATAATGCCAGAATAAGTATTCTTATGAATGGCCTCAATTTTAGCATCCAATCCCACACAACTCAAACTTGAAACCAACTGCTTCTTAATAATCTCATATAAATTGTCGTCCTCGTGAATTCTGATCAAGCCATTGTTGAATAGATGAGATATTTCTTGCTCACTGTCAACACCAAAAATTCCACTTTCACAATCAGAAACTGAAGAAACTTCATGAACCTGATCTTCATAATTAGTTCCTGATTTCGAATTGTTGGAAAATTCTTCAAATTGAGTAAAGTTTATTATCTTTGATTGAGCTGAAGGCTGGAGTTGGTTTGAATAGGAAACTGGTGATTCCATTGAAAGAGTGAATCAGAGAGATGTTGTTGTTGCTTGCTCCCCAAGGAAGACTAAATATAGAGAAATAAAGAACCTTGTGATGAAAGTTAACTTGGTGTGCAATCAAGAAAACCTGCAAAGGAAGAAAATTCTCAGCACAGCTTAAATTTGAAGATTCAATATTAAAAATAATATAGGAGAATTAAATAATTATTGAGATTGAGAAACGTATGTAATTCCAAAAGCATCAATAATTATTGACTATTTGTTAAAGAAGAAGAAAGGAAAGAACTTGTTCAAAGTGAAAGAATGAGACAATCCACAAACTTTAAACATTCAAAGCAAACTCTTTTACAAAGAATCAATGCCTCAAGATTACATAAAAACACAACAACACATTCTTGAATCACCAAGATAATAAATATTAGGACAAAGAATCGTGAAAAGAACCTTAAAAATGAAACGAAGAAATTAAGAACTCCCTTCAAGACACTGCTGCTGTATATATATGTTTATGTATACAGTAAGTAAATAAGCAATCCTTTACCTTATGGGGTGTATAAGAAAATATGTTTAATTTTCCACTTTTAAGTTTCTTGGAGAAGAGGATTTAAATGGGAGTTACTAGAAACAGATGGAGTCCAACGGAAACACCGCCAACGTTTTACTTCAAGGGGTTTCTGGCAGTGCGTGTTTGGGTGGGGCACCCAGTTTTGTTCAGCCGATGGTTTTATTGCTACGGAGGTGCTGCTGGTAATACCTTACTTTTTCTTAAAAGGGTTTTTGACAAAAAAGATTTTTAGCGGATTTTGATAAAATCGATGAAATGTGTGCTGAAAAGTTGATAAAAATTATGAGTTTTATTAATTTTTTTTAAAAAAATTAATTATTGATTTTGACCATAATTTTTTAGCAACTTTTAAGCTTTATCGACAAGCACTTACAAATAAAAACAATTAAATTAATTCTACGGTACAATAATATAACATTCATTTTAAAATTTAGTTATTTACTTATTACTCTAGGTAATTATCAGATGCTATAAGAATTTTTTCACTAAGACTACGTCAATCTTGACGTGTGCTTTTATGTGTATGTTATATAAATTTGAATTTTACTTGATTCCGTATTTCTATTTTGAGTTCTCAAAATATGTTTTTGAACAACAGTAGAAAAAAGAATAACGCTATTTAGTACCAGTTGTGCTAAGTGACATTAAATGATAAGTCTACTTATATGTGTTATGAAATTCATTTAATTAGATTTATCATATATTGTCATTTAGATCTAGTGATGGCAATCGGCCTAGTCGGCTCGGCCCACGAGCTCGATTTTTTAATTTTTTTTTTAACTATACATTTTCTAAATTTTTAGAAAAAAACCACGAGCCACTCGTTAAAAAACGAGCCGAGCAAGATCCACTCGCCTAGTGAGTCGCCTGCTCGGCTCGGGTTCGGGCTTATCTTTTGTACGTAAAAATTTTAGATTTACGTACAAAATATTTTATTTCGTAAATCTATAACTAAAAATAAATATGAGAATTAAAGAATTTTAAAATAATGTCTGCCAAACAGGGGCTACAAATACGCTAGACCATCTTACCCACTGAACTTATTATTTTCTTAATTTATTCTCAATTATTCTGTCCAAATATTTCTGTTTTCCATATAGGATATTTTTTCACCAATAAAAGGTCAAATAAACAAGAAGTCAATTACCTTAATTACAACAAAACATTTGGAAAAACTAAGATTAATTATGCCAACATTTGTTATATGCTGAAACATATAAAATTATGTTCACTGCAAAGATGAAACAACAGAAAAATATAACTGCCACAACAATTCAACAATCGATTATATAATTTCTGCAGTTGAAATGTTAATTCCACGCTAAAACAGACGTCAGATTACCAAATTATACAGATTTTAACGCTCAAGCTGTTGATACAACATTACTCCAAGCCAGAATGGAGGGGATTTCAGCTAGCTGGTTCAAATCGACAGACACAATCATATATATTTCCTTTAATAAGCTTTTCTGCAAGTCGCTGATTCTTCACCATAGCAAGCTGCAAGATCGAATTGTTCATCGAATTAATAAAAAGATCCAGCCAAAATGAGATTTCGACACTATAATAACCAACAATCCTGAAATTACGAGTTCTTGAAAATAAGTATCACATGGCAGGAAACATCTGTTTTTAACGATCAACGACAAGGCTTTTCACTTAAATTTCTTGTGAGGATTACTTTGTGGATTCTTCGAATAAATGCAAATGTATGTTAATAAACCCTTCTATAGCAAGAACTCAGAGATAACCGGGAAACAGTAACAAACTGACCTTCAGAGCATCACATTTGAACCGTGCATTGAAGTTTGTATGCAAAGCTCGTCCCATCCCTTCCAAAATAACCTGCACAGGACAAATTCCCGGCATAGCATTGAGTGTTATGTTTAATGCTTTTCATAATACTATATGCACCTATAAAATGTTTATCAAGACGAATCAATCAAACTCGTCATAGCATTTGGAGGAAATGTTCCAATATAACTTTATAACAAACAAAAGCACGCATTACCAGATCAGCATCTTTGGCAGCAGCAGCCAACTCTGAACTGACTTGTCTCAAGTCTATGCAGGGACTCCCACACCCATTTTCAACAACCATCAAGGGAACTGACGATGAGCTTTCCTTTGAAGAATCTTGGATATTGATCATGGCATCCACAAGTAGGCCTCCAGCTTCAGCTGCTCCCCGAAGAATGTCACAGTGCTGTAGAACACACAAGTCTTGTAAAATTTCATTTTATACCGTCTAATTTTGAAGAATCGATTAAAAAGGTATTTCTAAATTATCGAAGTCTAGTATATATATTCACATTAAAAAGGAGAATAGGCAGATAATGGAAAGAAGGCATATCAAATGCTATCCCAAAGGTAAGAGGATTTTAAAGACTCCTTTCTTAATTGCTTTATCTTTCCATAATGGCACAAAAACGGGTGAAAGAGTTGTCCAGGATTTAATTTCAACGAATGACAGTTATTGTCAGGTCCTTGTGCACAAGAGTACAGGTTAAAGAAAAGTAGTTAATTACTCATGTCATAGTGAAGTTTAACACTGTTTACCAAACTTTATTTTGCTACAAAGTGGTCACTAAAGTTTGCTTTGTATTTCAGCTCAGTTAGATTATCAGATATCTCAGTTTTTCTAATGGAATGTCCTATGTGGAAAATAACGTTCTGCCATGGCATCAACATGGAGAACTTCATATTGAACTTTCCATTAGAAAAGCTAATAGATTATATAACTCAGTGATCTACTGAAACAAAAAGTAAATTTCAGCAATAACTTCGGAAAAATAAAGTCCAGTGACTGATATGAAATGGCAGTTTAAGTAGAGTGACCATCGATGTTTTTTTTTTTTTTTTTTCCCAAGAGTAGACAGACCTTAGCAGCCTCAGCAACAATATCAGGCACCTCCATAGCAGTAACATCATTTAGTGCAGGAAGGGAGTTGGCAACCAGCACAACCTGCAAAGACATTTTCATTGGTTTTCGTTTAGTTTCATGCACAAGTATTATATGAGCTACCAAAAGAATATACAAGAATTTCAACCAAAAATAAAAAAAAACTATAAATGGAACTTAATTAGAGATTTGAAGCTTCAAAAAATGAAATTCAGTCCAAAAGGTGCCTATTCCTCTATTTAACTTTAAGACCACTTACCATATATTCTTAGCAAAATACAATCATTTTCGACATTTTGGGATATGAGCCGTCAATTTTTCTCTTGTTAAAAGAGCATCTAACTAATGCATCCTCAGAACTAACAACAGAAATCGAGAAAGTCGTATAGTGAAAAAGAATTTCTAAATTAGGAGGCAATTACAAATTCATCATCATAATTGAACTATTTGGTCAAGATTTCAGAAGAACCGACGTACTTCAGTTCCACGTCGCAGAAATTCCCTTGCAAGCGGAAGCATTCCTAGTACGATATCAGCACCTGAGTTGTCCACAAAAAGCAAAGCTCTTTTATGAGGCTCAAGCTTCTTTTCACTGGAGCCAAACATTCTTTCTTTGAAAATGTCAAAATCATCCACCTGAAATTGGATAAATAAAACCCAATAACTCGTAATTATCATTGTCAAATACTTTCTACCTAGAAATTCGAATGTGGATGTAAAACAAAGCCACATGATAGTTTGCCACACCCACCCGCCAAGGTCTTTGCATTTTGTCACGACTCATTCTGTATATTTCAATAATTGTTCCCTTGTGGTAGAGATCAACGCATGCACGGGATCCCCAGTCAAAGATGTTTGCAGCAAGTACCCCTTCAATTAATGTAAGCATTCTTGCTTCCTGAAAGAAAGAATATGCTGTCAAATCTCTGGGAAAAGACGGCAAGTTTCCAGAACGATGAAGATGGAAAGGTTAATTTGAAGACTTCAGTGTCAAACATTACTCAAACTATAACTGAAATGAACTGCTAACTAGCACAGGGATGATTCAACACCTTTTTCTTTTGCATTTATCAATGAATTTTACCCCTCTTATTATATCAGTGAATTTGCTGAAATTACTAAATTTTAGATTTCACAAGGTCATGACTGTAATATGTACAAGGTTATCATACCAATCAAGTTAAATCACTTCTTCAACGAAGGGAGGATCGAAGCATAGGTAATTAATTATACATACCTCAGTCATACTGTCAAGTTCCTTTAAAAGATCAGGTAGAACTGCAAGTGATGCTTCATTTTCCCTATTATTCACAATAAAAGGAATTACTTTTGTTTATATTTCCAGTCGAGCGAATCAAGTCTCAGTCAATCTAAATGACAGCAAAAATAACATCATAGATATATCATACCAATTTAAACAGCCTCCATTTGTGTCTTGGAGAAAAAAAAAATTATTGCAACAAAATGAGTCTTTGCTATATATTGGATATATGCCAAGTCACATTCCAGATTATCCGGATGCTTATGCTTGACGGAATACCATCAGCAGTTTTGGCTCTAATTTCATAGCATATTTCAAAATAATTTGAAAAAAGGTTGGCAGGACAAAACATTCCAAGCACAGCATACCTTTGCTTTATGCTCCTATAAGCATCGATAAAGTGGAATTCCCTCAAGCACTCTTCTCTTAATTCCAAAAGGTTGGCCAGCCCCAATTTTCCATATGCAGCAGGCTCCTCCATTAACCTTGTGAGACAACAGAAGTTTTAATAAGAGAAGCAAACAGTAAGAACTTCGCTGTGAATTGATTTCTTAAATTTGGAGATTGACCGCCGTAACAGAAGGGTGGAGAAATTAACTTGACAGAAAAGAAGTAATATAAGCACTAAAACGCATAGGGTTTAAGGTTCATTCATTCAAATCAGAAGCAGACATGGAAGGAAAACAGACTAAGTTATTAATAGCTTGGCTCGCGAATTTGATGTGAAAATTCAAGATGTGTAAGACAATTAAAAATAATTGTTTATTTAACAGGAGTCACTTCAGAGGACCTGGTTATATTCAGAATTGCCCACTGGTGTAATGTCCCAATAGTGAAGTATTTTGAAACATTATTCTTAGACTTCATTTCAGATACATTAAAGTAACAGCAGAGCCAAGTGTTTACTGAAGGCGAATCTCATGCAAATTAGCCTTACTACAGATTATCATTTACCTTGTCCAAAAGGGGACCGTTCCAAAATCAGTAAGCATTAAGACATAAGGTTATGTTCCAAAACCAGGCTGATTATCATTTTTTCCCCTTCTCTTTTGTTGAGAGAACAGGGAGGTGGGATTGTATTTCTCAGAACACTGACTATCTGGTGAATAAAGGTTGTATAATGCATTCATATAGGTTGCTTGGTCAATGTCGAGGAAGCAAAACCAAAGAAAATATAAGAGAAGCTAAGCATAACTGTTACCTCACATTAGAAAAATATAACATTAGAGTATTTTTACTTCGTTAAACTAGTTAGCACTATTCATGTTTAGACTGCTCCAATTTTTTTATTTTTTGGTAATAATCAAATTCTTATCTTAGTCCTCATTCGATTTTGATTTTTGAGAAGTGATTTTTGTGAAAAGTGATTACTTTGGAGAATGTGTGCTTAAAAAATACGAAATAGTTACGGATTCACGTGTAAAATTATTTTATTGGGATAATGTGTGGTTGAAAATGGGTTAGATGAAAATTGATTTTGAAGAAATCAAAATCGAACAAGGTTTTAGTTTCTACAGAAAATCTTGTAAAATGCAATCTCTTTCAGTAAAAAAAGATGAAAACGAAGGAAGATGAGCGTTCAAAAAGTAAATACCTCGCCAAGTGCGCAGAGAATGCATGAGCAAATGCATCACCCCTTCTCTTAGCATCATCAGTACCACCTTCACTTGCCACAGCCTGCAGAACTCACAACAAGATCACACAATCATATACAAAGACATTATTGGCACATTATCGAAAATAAAATATCGAAAAGATCAAGAATCTGAATCACTAGAAGAAGGAAAACTTGATTGCCGAATACAAATCTAGCCACCGAAAGTAATTCTCCAATTAGTTAAATGTTGTCCACTGAACATTTTTGCAGGGGAACCCAGAACGAGAAGAAAGATCATGCCAAAGTTTATTTCAAATCTCAATTGAAGCATTTTACACAAGTAACTTGATGACACAAATTGTTACCTTGTTGTATACATCAATAACCAATTAAAAATAATTGCTCCATCACGTGAACATGTAGTCTTGGAAGAACTCGTAACACAACGTAATCTACTACAATAGAACAATTTGAAACTTGAAAGCCAATTTGTTCAAGACTTACAACTTCAAAAATTTGATTCACAACTCTACATTACAAATTATTCCTTTGACAAGTTTCTTTCTCCCTTCTTTATGGGTGGGTGTGGGGTTGGGTGGCTGGGGTCTTAGGTAAACTTCTGAAAGAATTATTACCTTATCAACAAGGTCCGACAAATGTTCTGATAGGACAGTATACCAATACCTATGGCAAATTGAAAATGCCAGATAGTTAAAAAAAAAAATGAAGTGTAACAAGTACTAACTACTGGATAACTTCAGTAAGATAAGAAAGATTTTCATCAAATATAGAGCCAATCAGTATCGTATATGACTTACTCTAGTTCACTGCGATCTGAGAGATCTATTGTGTTGGGCTCATATCTGCAATGAAGAAAGAATTACAAAAATTTCCAGGTATTTTTGAATTCGAGTCAAACTGAGTGTAGACCAACACAAAAGAATGAAACTAGAACTAACAGTGACTTTCCATTTTTTCTTTGTTTCACAACAGCAGATCAGAAGTTAGACAACTAAAAGAGGCAGTCCAATCTAAAACGAGGGAATGTAAAACATATATAGAAGGAGTAAACATAATGAAACAATTTATAGTTACAGGAAAAGGTAATATATATGATCTAAGAGTATGGATAGGCAGAATAAGTTTGAAAGACTACATTAGACATGAATCCAGTTACACATCTAAATCAGCTTACGTTTTTGGGTCTGCCAACAGTGGAAACACTTCTAAACTTGGTACAAGATGGAGAACACCAACATTTAGTTCACTTGCATCAGAACGCAAGGTATCTCCTTTGGAAGATGGAACTTCAAAGCCTCCAAGGCCAGTGGTTCCTGGAGGGGCCATTGGAACAGGAGCAGTGATTTCAGTTCCCTTCTGCACAAACTTTTCCATCCACGATATCTGCAATGATATGCATACATAACATGTTAATGGTGTTGTTATAAATGCATACTTGCAAAATACTGCGTGCCATAGAAAAATGAAAATGAGAACAGTTTTCAAGAAAGTAAGGTACTGTTCTCTTTATGTTTCAGTTTTGTGTTTTGAATTTTGAATTCATTTTGGGTTTTGTGTTTTGAGTGTTAAAATGCATACATGCAAAATTCAGCGTGCCATAGAAAAATGAAAATGAGAACAGGTTTCAAGAAAGTTTGGTACTGTTCTCTTTATGTTTCAGTTTTGTGTTTTGAATTTTGAATTCATTTTGGGTTTTGTGTTTTGAGTGTTTATTTCAAGATTGTTGAAAATATGTTATTTTTGGCATTTTGAAAAGACTCCTAGCTTCCAGAGAGCTGCTATTTTGTTAGTTTACATTTCTTGTCATTGTTGAGATATATACCTTTGTTCAGCTTTTCACCTACACTAAAATTTTTTAGTCATTCCTAAAGAAAACTGCTGCTGAACAGACCTATTTGTCGTGTAATCTTTTCCTTTCTAGATCAGAAAACAGAAAAGGATATATAATTTTCTTCTTCTTTTTTGTTAATAGCAGTAAAGGATATAGTCCTCAGAATCATCACCACAAAGTTGCATTCACTGATTTTATTTATGAATTCAGATCAGCAATGGTTCAGAAATTCCACTGCATGAGAAGCAAACTATATGGCCCATCCAGTTCATTTTATTCTTCCCAACTCGTGTACGATGTGTGCATTACCAAGGAACATAAGCGTCTAGAAACTCAGATGAAGAACAAGTGGAAAAAATCACCCACGCCCATTGACACACCCAAACCATCCAAATAATAGGGTTTGGATGCACCCAATCATATTAATATGTGACCCAATTATACCCACCAAAAATAGTGAATCTATATGGATGACTGACCCAACCATCTACACCCATTAAACTTGTGGCCTACAAAATCTCAAGCAACCAAGTAAAATATGCATTCCATAATCAATAGAAAGTCACCACCAACTCAATAAGAGTCGACCGAGTTGGCTCAACTTCCATCATCCCTTATCACCTGCCACTTCCACCATCCTGCATAATGAACATGAACTACTACCACCAGCACTTCCCACCATACCTGCCACCACAAACAGCTCCTCCGGCATCATGCCCTCATCACCACCAGGCACCTGGTTCTCCCCACCAATTTAACTCTCAACAATTTAGTAATTTACTAATAAAATCTGCACTGCGGTAATATATACAGTAACATAAAATTTGTCAAATAGGTAGATATTAAATCTGACTTACCTAATTAATAGTGTTGTTGAATCAATGGTTCTTGAATGCAAGGTTGATGGTGCAAAATGGCTGCCCTGCACCTTAGATGTGCTATACACCGTTGGAGAAATTAATGATATAATGAATCATGGAGTAATTGATGGGATTGGCGTTGGCGAGGGAGTGGTTGTTTAATGGTTTTTTCTTCGTGAGCTCATAAATTAGGGGTTGAAGTGGAGAAATGAGTACAAAACGGCTGATGGTGAAATATTATCCAGATAGAATCATGTATTAAATGGGTCATACAAGTGGGCCATCCATTTAGACCATTTACCCTATGTATCAAATGATATGCCTATCATATGCTCATATGCCACCAATAACAAACAAAAAGAACCTTGCAGTTTATAAATTTGGCTCAACTACATGAATTATGTTCCGCTGCTTATAAATATACAAGATTGTTAATGCAAAGAAAATTAGAGTCAAATGAATAGCGTCTATATTAAGCCCTTGTTTGGCCCCAATTTATTAAAACTCATATTTCCCCTAACTCATTCCAACCACACATTTTATGGGATTCACAACTTTTATCAAAATCTACTAAAAGTCTAATTTATCGCCAAACCAAACAGAGACTAAATCTCCAGATTTTGTTATCATAATTAACACATTATCAAATGTCAGACTTTAAATGAAACACAGTTTTGAAGCACCTAAGGTCATAATAGCATTGGCCAAAACTTGCCTTCTCATTTAAATCTCCTAGAGGTGGACCATGGATATTTCCTCCCACATACGGTGCACCCATTGGGAACCTTTCTACTAGCTGATGAACCATAAGGTCATCTAAACCGTGCTTTTCGTAGCTCATAAATGCACCTAAAGCTCCCAGAAACCCTTCATGTCGTAAAAACATTGCCTGTGCTTCCCCTTTAGACCTAATCAAACAGTAAGAGAAAAGAAATGAAAATAATACAACATACCACTTAAATATTCATAAAAGAGGTACCAAAACCACTAGACAATTATTTAAGATAGAAAATTTCATTTCATGACACTAAAGAAAACCAATAAGACTTCCATGAGTACATTTCTAGAATTACCAGAAGTGAACTGCGAATGAGATGGTGTCCATAGTGTAGGCATGGCCTCTGATAAAAAAACCTCCAAAAAATATTCTCTTAAGTCCAAAGCGCAATGCATTTAAGTAAGATATCTACAGAAATAGAAAAGGATGTCAGGCACATAAGCATACAAGGATTGCTGAATAAGTCATGCAGTTTTATTTGTCCATATCAGGAAAGTGAGTTGAGGAAGGAAGAACTAGCAAATAAATGGTAACAAAGGGTAATACAATAGTTTTTCCAAGGACATTCAGAGTTGTCAATTTATGTGTGATCTTCATTATCATATTTATTATTATACTAATCATGTAAAGAAAAAAATGAAAAAAAATCATAAACCAGAGGGAAATAAACATAATACACATAAGGGTTCAAATGAATGAAGCTAATGCACCGTGAGATAAGATTTTGCAAATTGGAAATGTCATCTGACACTATAAAAAGTGATATTCACATGAATGAACAAGTGATGCATCATCTTGGTTCTAAGGTGGTATGATGAAACTTCTATGAAACTTAAACCATGTTGGAATTGAACATTCGAAAATACAGCATAAATGTCTCTTTTTGAAGAGTATTAGCGTAAAAGGCTAAATAACCACACCAGTTCTTAATTCTTTTTTTGGCTGCATACACAAGATATGGATGGGGAAACTACTTTAATTATTCAACACAAATGATGAGTGTGAGAGAAATACAATAGCAGAATGTCACATACCCTGATTCTGAATTGTCAATAAAGGAAAAGTTAGATAATGCAATGGTGGTCAAAATGACAATCACGATAAAGAACATTCTAGTAATGTGATACCTAGAATGAGATTACATAGGAATTTATGACCTGTGGGAACTTTCAACAGATTTCGTTTGTTTTTACAAATTATTGATAGTTGTCTGTCTCCTCCTTAATAATTATACATGTTCTTTTCCCATTTCATGACCACCTATTAACTAAATTTTTTTATACACCATAGTTAAAAGAAAAAGAAACATACAGATTCATAAGGATACATGACAATGAATTAAAATTAATAGAACATCAACGTAACATACCTGGCCGATATTATAGGAAATCATTCGCAAGAGGGACAGAGATATATCTTCAGGTCTGTAATCATCGAGCTCCTTATTTTCAGATATTGCCTTACCAAAGCTAGAGGCAATTGTTGATGCAGAGAGACCAATCTATTATCATTCACAATGCCGAAAACTTAATAACGAGAAGAAAAAAAATTCAGGAAATCACGGCTTTTATAACTGTATAAATGCTGGCAGAAAGAACTAGAAAATAAATTTTATTTAAAGAGGACAACCTATTTCCTTTGCATCAGAGCCAAAGAGAAGAAACTTGATTAAAAAAACGAAAAGTTAAAAAAGGGGAAAGAATATTGTCCCTCTTCCCACCTCCCAGGCTCTCATAATGACCAAGATAATTTCTAAAGGCAATTAATTGCTAACTCCTCACGTCCAATCAACATTATCAACAGCATTAGCTAATGGAAATGAATTGTAGCGTAGTATATAGTTACAACTTATTCCAAAACTAAACACTTCTAAAGTACAAGGATGAAACATGAAGGTGGAAACATATGATGCACCGACACAAACATGTGTGTTCGACACACCAATACGCACTTTTTTTAAAAAAAAGTACGAACGTGACACATCATCGACACGTTTATTAAATTCTTTATTTATATAATATAAATTTAATTTTAGACTTGTTATTAATTTTTCTTATTGAAATCTTTAAATGAGTACCTATTTATTATTTACTAATAATTTTGAATTAAAAATATATAATATTTCTGGAAAAGAAAGAAAAATAATCATGATAGAGTATTCAAGGAATGTTAGTATGCAACAAAGGTGGAAACATATTAAGAAAATGTCTAGGTGGTTTTTGTTTTCTTTGTCACCCCTCACCCCCCAGGGGGTAGGAGGAAGAAAATAGGAATGTGCTATACCTTTGAGTAATCCATCCCACCGTAAATATCGCCAACAAGCATGTCTATGGTTCTATTATCACCACGTTGGCTCAGCTCCAATAATTCATCAAAACTGATGGCGAAGAGTTGAAAGCAAAGTTTAGAAATTCAAATGCAAACAAGGAAGTCGAGGAATAGTAGAAAGTTAACCATTGCATCAAGACAACCTTTTGCATTTTGTTAACAGCTTCCCTAATCCCCAGTATGTCCCCCCACCAACATTTGTTCCACTAACTCGCTGGAATTTCCCATCCCCATCAACCTGTAACCGTGTAACAGTATAGTCATGACCATAAGGTCCATAGTAATATTCAAAGAGAAAATAAATGGTGATAGAAAGGATGTTTACACCTTTATCATACTAACACCAGATCCTATATTCACAAGAAGGTACGGAAATAAATCGTTTTGATCAATCTGCACAAACATTTTTTGACCCTCGATATGTGTGAAAGCTTCATGTCGAATTGCCTACAAAAATCACAAGTAGCTTTCAACACTTTCAGCAATAGGATGAACAAAGGAAAGAAAAAAATACACCAAGACAACATGGCGTAAAAACACCAGTATGCAGCATAAGCAGTTAGTCAAGAAAATGCTTCTCCGATAAACAATGATACACCCATCAAATCAGATGTATCCATCAAAAATTTCCAACTTTATACTTCAGAAGATGAAAAAAAGGAAATGAGATTACCACTTCCTCGAGCATCTTTCTTGATCCATAAGACCATTTTTAAGCAATAGCCAACAACAAATAACAGTAGGTAAAAGAAAATAAGGTACATAATGCTCTCAGGAGAGAATTTCAGATTGCACCTTGAGCAAGAAATTTGCTCCAGCCACAAGACAATTCATTTCGTCCTCTTTCTCTATACTAATTCCAAGTCTTTCCTTAAAGAGATCGGCAAACTTGTATGCCCCGCCACCTGTAGCCTTCACAAAAATGTAACTAATTAATAGAGGAACGTGTAAAAGAGCGCAACAAATCTCAGTTATCAAGCTAGAAATTTGCAACCAATGAACTTTGGCTGCTATTGCAGTTAATTCATAATGTTAAACAATATATAAATGATAATCGACTATAGATCAGAGATTGAGCATTGTGATATATCATTAAAGAAAACGTCATTTCATTCTGAAGCAGGGAGAGAAAAATGAAAGGTTGGGAATAAAATATGACAAAATAGAGCTTTTGTCATAGTGTTATTATTCGCTATTCACAAAGATGCAAACTATCCATGGCCTAATCTTCAGCAAAAAGAAACAGTGATATAGACTTCGTTCTTGATAGAACTGATGATTGGGCATGGCATTCTACTTTACAAATTTTCACACACATTCCAACTCCATTTACCTATGGGCAAAATTCTTCTCCATTGTCTTTTGCATTGCTTAAGAAAAAATTAATTAGAAAATGGCAAGATGCAGGAGCTGGTGGGCAGGAAATATGGCTACTTAATCCTAAAAACAGTTTCTTACAGATATATGAACAAATTATCAGCGCAAATTTTTTCAATAGAAACAGTGGAAAGAAATACCGGTAAACATTTTACCATATTTTAAGAAGCTTTGTGCACAATTCACAATACATGTGAAGATGTGCAATTCTGAAATTATGTATAAACAGAAAGAGAAGCAAAAGTGAAAGTTTTACAAGTCAAACAATTATCTATTATTCATCATTTAAATCATTTAAATTATAAAGCAAATATAGTGTTTGCCTCCTACTCTTTGTCCTCAGATATTTAGAGAATCAATGTGAACCACACTTCAAAGTTCAAATCTTCGTCTAACCTTTTCAGATAGCTTTTAATTGCATTAAGCGAGCTTATGTTACCTGTTTGAGATAGTAAACAACTAATTTACCTTAATTACGGTGTTCTCAGTGCTTGGACCTTTGGATTGCCAACGTCGTGAATCCATTCCTATAATAAAATAGCACAAATACAGACAATAAGTAACCACAAAAAGATAAAATCGTGAAAATCAATCGTTGAACTAACTCATCAAAATACACAAGAAGAATGGAACAATAGCATTTTACTAATCATTCATCATTACAAGTGGGAAATATACCACCACGATGAAGCTGCTTTGAGTAGATGAAATCCAAGCATTCTTTTATCTTGATTGTCTCAAACTTCACAAAATGCAGTCTCCCGCCAAGAATAGGGTAGCTCCTTCTATTGCCATTAGAAATACCCAATCTCGCTGTAATTGTCTTTTTTCTCTTGTCATTTATTGGTTGGTCCTCGCATCTCGAAAAATAAACCAACTTGATGAGAGATCCTACAAAATGAAATCTATTCACTTTATAAATAGTTACTAAAGAGAGGAAAAGACAGTAGTATTTTCGTCCAAGCTTGAATTCAATTTCCCTCCCAGTGAAAAAAAAAAAAGAATAATAATAATAATAACAACAAAGATATCAATGGAAAGTCATATAACACATAATCTAGGAGGACACTGGACACGTGATATTAAAATGAAAAAGAAAAAGTAGTCAAAGTTACTCAAAACGTCAATATAATACAGTCTATTATATAAATTAATAATGCTGAGAATTCAGAAGCTGTGTATCTTATTTATCGCATAAGTGGATTATCAAAGCAGAGATATGAAAATAAAAACACAATATTTCATCCCAAAATGAAGTCCTTGAATGATATTTGGAGTTGACAAATGTACAATGACCCGAGTAGCATACTTTAAATGGAATGGTTCCAAAAAACAAGAATACTTCTTTCTAAAGATTTCTTGAATATTGACTGCAAAAACAGGAAGTAACATAATACCAAAAGGAAAGAAAAAAAGTAGTAACAAAACCAAGGAACAGAACAAAGTTCACAATCAGAAAAGCAAAAATATAAATACAGAATTCACAGTAAAGAGAATTTTCTACTTCCTAACAAACAGAACGCACGCATAAAATTCACCTCCAATATCCAAAGCCAAATGAGAAATGTCATCAGACTGATTAGGCAACAGAATTGTGGGATCCCTTTCCTCAAAATTTCCTTGTATAGCAGCCCCACTGAGGTCCAGCTGCGGCCGGGAAGATGACCGGTGAATCGAACTGCCGACCAATGGAGCCATTTCCTTTTCTTGTCCTCCTCCTCTCTCTGCAACGGTATTAGTATCTCTTTGGGTTTCTGAATTATGCTTGCCTTTTTCATCACAATTATTTATATTGCCGTCAATCCCAAAGTTGAGTTCTTGGTGGTCCTCTGTTAAGCTAGCCATTATAATTACTCTCCACACCTGCTGCCTAGT